>JAOTBB010001192.1:24070639-24081523 GCA_025629985.1 Chamaetylas fuelleborni
AGATCAGAAGCCTGAGGAATGAATGGCTGGCAGGAAAAAAAAAAAAATAGAGATTCATCATTTCCTAATCTGATTTGTCTTTTCAGCATCAAGTAGCCTGTGTTTAAGGGTTTCTGGAGCTGGAGACTGTGTATCACTTTAATAGTTGCAAACAAGGCTAAACTTCATTAATTTACCTGCTCTATTTTAAAATCTTTTGTATTATTGAGGAATTAGCCCCACTAGGTATTTTGTGATAGGACAGTTTTAAAAAAAAATAATAGAGCCCAAAATTTTCTTTATTAAATTCTCAAAAATCCCCAAACAACTTGAGCTATTAGAAGATAGTAACTGATTCTATTAACCTTCTCCACAACATGCAGAGTTTTGGAGACCTATGACGTATTTCCCCTATGCCATAATTCCCCTAAATCCTCTCTTCCAGAAAACACATTCCCAGTAAGCCCATCTCTTCTGATAGAAAGCCATTGAACAGCATCTCCCAGAATGAAGTTTTTCTAGTACTACTGTATGTCTTCTTTACTGTGCAAGTCAAAGCTTCCTGCAATATTCAACATATGGTTGGCAGCATAGGTTAACATACTGATACAATTTTATTTACTTGTCCAGTCCAACTAATTCCTACTGTTTCTTCTGTGTTGACTGACAGTGTAATCTAAAGATTGGGCACTAACACCACCAGAAATGCCACACTTGGGACACTCTGGAGCCATTTCTGCACATTTATAATGTTGCTTCTCTTGCTCACAAGCACCACCTCACATTAGCAGAGATGTAGCAGATTAGTTTTGCTCCATTTTAGGTCATTCTTCTCTCTCTTACCAAAACACTGGCTTCTTATTCCTAATCTGACTGCCTTCCTTCTGGCTTTGAGACACTCAGCAAGGGCCAATCTCAGATGCACGTCCCCGGACAACCTACTGAAGATCTTCAGCTACTGTGGTCCCTTTTCCTACTATTGCCTTCCAGAAGCATGTGGAGGTTTCCACCACCTGTGCCAAGAGACAGGAACTGGTCCACATTCCCGTGCTCTCCCTTGCACACTGCGTGCACAGGTCCCTCATATTGCCTGATTTTTTTATTGATAGACAAGAGAGCAACTGCAGTAGCAGCACATCTGTGGTAAGCCAGACAAGGGACAGGGCAAGCAGGCAGCCAAGTGAAGTCTATAAGGTAATGTTGAACATACGTGTATGCCACAGCATTGTATTCACTTTTCTAGCAAGCAAAAAAAGGGCTTGGCCATGGGTCAAGAGATCTCCTGGACCCCAAGGCATTAAACACTATCTCATTCCAAAGATCATCTTTCAGAATTGCAGAGTGGTTAGTGATTAACAGTTTCCAGCTACAGTTGTTTCACATTTTAGCATCTGCAAAAATTCTTGTCAGATGTTCATGTTTGCCTTCTGAGGATTTTTTTCTCTGCAACTCACACATCTACAGTCTTCAAGGCTGTGCTATTTCTTATATTTAGATACAACTAGTACAGCAATTGTCACACTCTCCCTTATTAATTTAAAACACAGATCTTTATCTTGCAACTTTACAGCCACAACACAAGACAGCCCACCCAAAAGAAAGCCTAGTTATTTTTTTTCAGAATTTGCCAAGTCTCATCCAGACAAGACAAAATGAACCTTTACCGTTGCAAGTTTTCCTCTTCCAGATTATTGAAGCCAGTGCATGGGTCTCTGAGATGATTTTTTATCATTAGGATGTCCTTATTTTCCAAGGTCTGGTTTAGCAGCACAACAGCTGACAACATTTCTACTGCAATAGACAGTTCATCATGTGCCAGGTAGTTCTGTAGGACAATAATGTACTGCAGTCAGGAAGCTAAATAAGCAGTGTAACAAATTTGAGTTACACACTCTAGACACCATCAAGGAGATGGGCTTGGTTTAAGAAGCCTGGAAAGGTTCCTAGTCACAGGCATGCCAGACTGACACATCAGTGGTGGTGGAGCTCAGTGGGTTTCTATGTCCCATCCAATCTGCCTTTCCTTCTTTTGCCCCACAATCTCATCTCTTCTGGTCCTACTCTTAACAGGGGATTACTTTCCTACACAATATATGAACCAGAGTTAGTCCTCATTAAGAGCATGCAACAATTCTAAAAAGTCAGTTGGTTTGTCGTAACACAAGAGCTTAGCCAGATTGAAGTGTGGCATGAAACAAACTGCAATTAAATATTGCCTTTTCAACCAAAATGATTCATGCAGTACATAACATCATGGCAAGAGAATTACGTCTGATTTTACACAACAACATGCTATGTTTGTGCTCCTTCATGGTCTGACTACACAACATCAACGAGCAGGCTGTAAGCTTTTCACTCTTACCACAGCATTCTGTTGTTGGAGGTTGAACAGCTCAGTCTGATAGACAGCAGCAGCAAATGAGTGAACAACAGGCAGCTGTGCCTCAGGTTTCATCAGTGCAACCAGTGTTTTACTAGGATCACAGTTACGAATTGCTGTATTGATATTGTCAACCGCTATAAGTTCTAGAGAACAGCAGGGAAAAAAGCTCATTAATTTTCATATGCTGTTTGCTCTTCATGCCATGTAGATGACAACTAGGTTATTACAAAGAATATAATTTGCTGTCATAAGAGAAAAAAACATTTTTGTGAAATGACATGACTGCTGAATATTGCAAAAAACAGTCTCAGTTCAAAGGTATTGAGCAAACAGTTGACTGGAGGACTTCAAAATTTCTGGACTTTTAAAAATGAGAGACTGCTTATTGCACCTGTAACATAAAACAAGCAGTTGACCCCACCCTAGCACAGGGAAAGATCTAACTGCTCCTGGGTGTGCTTGCAGCAGGTACTGCTGTTTATGTAGGCTCCAGCACCTCAGTCTTGCTTCACCCCAAATGCTCCCTTCCTTCTGCACCACCTTTCCTCCCTCATCTCCTCCTTTGGCAGCATTCAACTGAGATAGCTAAAAGGCCAGTACCTGAAGTACCAACAACACTGTTAGTGTCTATTTCAAGAGGCCTGGAGGAAATCAGCCAAATTTATGAGAGGGGTGGGATTTTCTGCCAGAAAATCAGTAGCTGAACTGATGGAAAACCACATGCTATGGTTTCTAGAACTTCATCTGCATGCCAAACCTTTTTATTTTTCCACCAGTGTGGAAGATCAGTCCTTATAGGCACTGCCATCTAGAAATTAATCCCTTTGCTACAGCTCAGATTTTAATTTAAACAGACCACAATGGAGGGGTACGAGAGTAAACCTTTTCAGTACCTAAACAACTTGCCTGCTTAGCCTTTTGCTGGACTGACTTTGTCAGTGATTTGAAGCCAGAAAAATGCTGAAAACCACTTCCCACTTGGGCAGCTGCAGAAGCATTACAACATCCCTCAGCTTAGTTACTGCCACCATAATTGCACACCTGGAAGAGCCATCCCTGAAGAAACCCAGGCCAGGGCACACCCAGGAACACACTGTACAAGGCACTACTCTGGCCTGGCAGCAAGGGAAGCAATCTCTAAGGTTAGAGCACATGTGGCCAATTGAAGAAGAGCAATTATGCAAATGCCCTTTCCATCGATAAGCACCACTCCTCTACCTTACCATATGGCTTTTCTGTGTACTGTTACCCAGGGAACATTTTTAGTTACCACTGACTGCCCAAATCTGGGACAAGACTACCTGTTCAGAAGATACCATCCACAGTTCATGTACACAGCAACTCTCAGAGCTTATTATACAACACAAAGTCTTTGAAAACCTTTTAGCTAGGCCCACCTAAAAAAAGCCCCTTGCCTCTCATATAATTTTCTCTGAAGTGTAGTCATATGAGGCCACGTTGTCCCTGAAGATTCTCTCTACTGGCTATTCCTACAGTTAGAAACCAGGAAAGGCTCTCACAGCTATAGCATGCATGCATGCTTTTGTTAAAGAAAACAGCAAAGAGGAAAGGAGTCAGGGTCCAGAAATGGACTAGGCTAGTTCTGCAGCCAACAACCAAGCTACTGACTTCTAGTTTTGAAACACAGCATGCAAATTGCAAAACATATTTTACATTACTCACAGTCCTGTAACAAAAGCCACTATTTTTTTTCTTCTTAAGCAAAACATAAGAACTAAGTTACTCTCCGGATCGCTGTTAATGCTTTTCGCACATCGCATTTTCTTCTTCCTTTCCTTTATCAAGAGGCAACTCTTTTAGAGAAAGTACTCCTCATCGTGGCTAACTAATCTGAAACAGGCTAACATTTAAGGTATAAAGTCAAATTTTTCTTCTGACATAAGCTGGCCTCACAATATAGCCTTTATGCACATGACAAAAGCAATCAGCCTGGATTTCAAAGCATTGAATACAGAACTAGAGACAAAACAGCCATGCCCAGATGCAGTATGAAATGACAGCAGATCAACCAAAGGTTAACTTCCTAGCAAAGAAGTTTCCAGTCAAAAGCAGCAACACATGCACTGCAAATTTAGATCCCCTTTAACTATATTTTTTACAAACTATAACTTGTGTCATGTGATATTCTTAAAAGACTGAGAATGGGTTAGATTTAGATAACGTGTCTAAAAGTGAGAATTATTTTTTTCCTGCAATGTGATTGCAAAATATTCCTCTATCTTAACTCTACAAGAATGGTCACTGCTCCCAAGTGAATATTAATACTGCACTGATAAATATTTCTTCAAGTCATCAAGCTTTCAGTTTTTTGCCACTGTGCTTGCCAGTGGCTCAAATCAGTTATCTCAATAAGAGTACATCCAATGCAGCACAGATTGGTGACTTGGCAATTGTGACTGAGAAGAAAGATTATGAGAGCAAAATGCAACACATATGGCTTCAGTTGGAGAAGCCTTGTCTATGTGCAAGAAATGGTCGACTCGATTATCTTAACATAATTAAAAGGGGATGGTAAAGAGTATTAAAACAGTTACTCACTAAGCTTGTGAGCCTCAGCTTCCGCATTGGCAACACTAACTTCTTTCTGTATTTCACTTTTGTCGAGCATATTTGGAATGCCTGCTATCTAACAGATTAGAAAAACAAGGTTTAATTATGTTTTTGTTTGATGGGAGATAAGGGATAAAGTCTGGTGATGGTACACTGGGATTTGGTTGTACTATCACCTGTGCATCAAACACAAGGCTCAGTAAACACAGCATTAATCTTTTCCTGTCATTTTCATCTTACTTAAAATAATATATTTTCTCACACTTTAATTTAACGTTAATGATTCAGTATTACTTTTATTTATACTCAATTTATAACTCATTTTCGAAACAAAATATTAGGGGCTGCATGTTACATGTTAAATTTTCTTCTAATATCTTAGCAAGTACTCACAAGGATATCATGCTCTTAAGAGCAAATGCAGCTCTTTGGTGTTGATTTTGTTGATAAATTATTCTCAAATATTTATAAAACTTTTCATAAATGATGCTGAAAGGCAGAGTAAAGACAATTTCTCTCTGGATTAAAACCAGCTAAAAAACTCACAAGTAGTACCTGTTCAGTTCAATTACCTGCATTTTCTGTTCTTTAGAATCATACAATTGCAACAGGTACCATGAGGAATTTTGCGGCAGAACGTCAAGCAGGCTCAGAGCAGGGCGGTTCAAACCTGCCATCAGTGCCCCTTCATCTTGCCGGTCAATAGCCTCATTCACTTGGACTAAAGCTACGTGAACTGAAATGAAAACAACGCCTATGAACAGCAAATACGGCTTTCATGGGGGGAAAAATGTCCATTGCTGTCAGCAGCTCACTTTTTGTAAAAGCCAGCTAGGGTGGCAGTCTTTTTCTGGCAGAGAATTACCTCTTTCATGTCCAGTCCTACAAAGGGAGTCTCTGGCTCTGTGTGAGCCTGTGTGGAAGCAGCCTCTACCACAGCTAAGCAAAAGTTTGTGAATGAATTTTGGGTCTATATAGAAGAGGGGGTCAAAATTTACAGTATTCTGCACACACAAAAAGAACATGAAGAAACAGAGCAGGCAATAAATTATTTGATTCTGAACTGAGGAATCCCTACAGCAAAAACCACAAACAGAAATTAGCTCCCCCCGTCCCCTCAAAGATTAGCAGAGAAGGAATAGCATGACAAAAACAGTTGTAGAGAGACATTAGCCACTTGTGCATATTTTACAAGTTTCCATAGAAATATTTTGTTTGTTCAGGTGGACTCAAGTTGTGCTCAGCTGGAATCTGGGAGATCACGTATTGTGTGCATACTTCCACGAGGATCCAGAATAGCTTACTGTTTATTTTATTGATATTGCCTTGAATCTCAGCTTGTGTCAGCAACTCCTCATAGACATCTCTCTCTTCATCAGAAATTGTGCCATTCTAAGAAAACAAAATGTTGCTAGTTCACACAAAACAGTTTGCAGAGAGAAAAGCTGTTAGCCAAAGTCATTAAAACTGCATCAGCTGAAGCATTTACTGAAGGTATTTGTAAAAGAATTTGTTGACTAAGTGAACTGAGGAAATTAGCACTTTGTCATAGAGACCATTAGCACTCATGCAAAAGGACACAGCAAATAATTTCACATTAAATATCTGTGGCAGAGGTTATACTTTATACCCCAGAAAGGGTATTATTGTATTTACAACTTTTTAAGCAGTAAATTTGTTTTTTCTAAAGCAATTAATGGAAGAAAACTAGTCTTTTTTACTATTGAGTCCTCCGATATATTTAGTCTTTGGGCAAAGTTAAGTTGCATCACTCTCATATTTATCATATTCTTATAATATTGGCTTTTAGCTTGTTGCATTACCATAATTTCTCTTAGTTATCTTAAAAGTGGGGGTTTCCTCCTGATTGTACTGATTTTAAAAATTAAGTTAATTTTTAAAACAATAATGCTATAGCATGACAAGAAACATGAAGAAACACATGTACTAGGAGTACAAATAAAACACCACTACCTTGAGTCTTGCATTTGATTCTTTCTTCCTTTTAGCATCAAAGAGCTCATTCTGATAGTCCTGTGCCAGTTCCTCGTCCACGTTGAGCAACATTGCGTTTGGGTTCCTCAGAGTCACAATGGTTTGCTCGGCTATTCCCTTCTCCACAGCCTCGTTGATTGCGATTACAGCTGCGTGCACTAAAATTGAAAGCACAGTCCTAAACTTCAGGAAGCAGAAAAGTCAAAGCTGTAGCTGTTTCTTCTGATTTATTTGAAAGGAGCGTTGGATTTATGTTCAATAATTCACAGATTTGAACGTTCCACTCCACGTTTCCTCTAGACCGCAGAACTCTGTATGTACTCAAAGGTGGCACATCGCAGTCAGTTCCATGTTCACCCTCCCCCCAAACAGGGGTGTGCTGGTTTCAGCTGGGGTGGGGTTAACTTTCTTCTCAGTGTCTGGCATGGGGCTGTGTTTTGGATTTGTGCTGAACACAGAGATGTTTTTGTTATTGCTGAGCAGGGCTTGCACAGAGCCAAGGCCTTTTCTGCTTTGGTACTGCCACACTGGTGAAGGGACTGGGGATGCTTGGGAGGTTGGGAGAAGACAGAGCCAGGACAGGTGACCCAAACTGACCAAGGGGATATTCCAGACCATACAGCATCATGCTCAGTGTACAAAGTGGATGAAGAAGGAAAAAGAGGGGGGCATTAGGAGCAATGGTGTTTGTCTTCCCAAGTCACCATTATGTGTGATGGGGCCCTGCTCTCCTGGAGATGGCTGAACACCTGCCTGCCCATGGGAAGCACTGAATTAATTCCATGTTTTACTCTGCTTGTGTGTGGCTTCTGCTTTCCCTTTTAAACTGTTTTTATCTCAACTCCTGAGCTCTTCAGCTTTTACCCTTCTGATTCTCTCCCCAACCCTACTGGTAGGAGAGTGAGTGAGCGGCTGTGGAGCCTTGGCTGTTGGCTACAACAATAATGTAAATGAAGACTCCCATTTTTTCACTGACACTCCATGTAAGTAAAGGAAGTGAATATTACAGCAGAAAAGACGCCATCCTTGCTTAATTGGACCGTCAGGTGTATGACAAACAACAGATGAATGTTTGACAAGGTCCTTTTTATTCTGCCTAATTAAGCAGTTGGACACACCCATCTGTTAATGGTATTGCTTTGTATAGCCAGTGCTTGTTGCATGATGTGAATGTAAGCTAAACAGGTCACATTCTGAAAGAAGACTAATTAACCCCTCCAAGTGGGAAAAGATACTGTTGAGACCCAGCTGCAGAATGCAACAAGGTTAGTATTTCCTCAGGATAATGGGCAGAACTTAGGCAAAGCTGCTACACTGAAAAATACTCCTTTCCTATATATTCTGTTTAGTTTCATGTTATCTGTTAAATTCCCTAAAGATTTTTTAATATACCCAAATTCTCAGCTGGAATCCTCCTGTTTTCTAGACTTGAAATATGAAGACAGAATGATTTAAGAGTACAACTTGCTCTATTACTTATTAAAAGAGATTGTAAAAATGTGTCAGATTATGGTTTATTTTGTTCCTGGACTACTTCACACTGAATTAATTTACTTTTTTAAGCGACCAGAGTTTGCAAAGTTTTGTTCAGCTACATATGCTTTATTGTCTAGATCAAATAATGTAGCAGGCTTTAATTCAATGCAGAAAATGAAAGCCTGTAATTTACTTTCAAGTGCAGCAGGAAATTTCTTTTTTCTCCTCTAGAAGCCTAAACAAAACATCACAGAAGATAAACTGAACTAGATCTCATAATCACATCCAGTAATGGCAGGCTTTTAATAGTCAGAATAAAAGGCTAATCTTAAGATCTTATCTATTTATAATGATGAATAGCAAATATACTAATTAAGAATTTGCAGCAAAATAATGTGTTTCACAATAAAGAAAAACTTCTCAGAACATTAAATTCCAACAATTAATACGGAATGCTTGGCTCGTGAACAAGAGTATAAATGGAAATAGTTTTCAGTAATACACTAGTTTCACATAAGCGTTCCTTTCAATTTTTGTATAAACAAAAGTTTTATGAATAATTTACTTTCTAATTGTGTTGTTGTTAGTCACAGAGCAGAAGACAGCCTACAAACTATTCACAGAGAAAGAACAGAATATTACAATAGTTTCTAGACAGAAATGTATTTTCACGTTAGAACCCCAGTCTCTTACTAAACACTGTTTGATTGTTTGTCTTCTCCCAAGGCTCTTGTGAACACCGAAGTAGACAGCTGGACTCTGCCTGGTATTAGTTGCTAAATATTGCAATTATAAATAAAAATTTCCTTACTGGTTTTTCAGCTTTTCAGATTAATGGGGGAGTAACAGTTTGACTGGCACAGAATGAAATTTTAGAAGCTGCCTCTCTGGACTTACATATATACTTCTGAGTAGTAAAACCCTGCAAAAGAGTAACAAACAGAAAGGTGAGATACAGAGATGCACATTGAAAGGGACCTGTGCAAGTAGAAACTCCTGGTAACTCCCTCCAAGAAAGTTCATAATACAAAAAGCGTTGTCTTGATGATCAGTTTACTAAGTACCTAAGAAGAGTACTAGTACTAGCAGTCATAATGAAATTCTGTATTGTCAGCAGATCACAGCACATGGGTGCTTAGATCAAATGACTACTTCATGGTGCTCTCACTTTGATCTGCTTACTAATTTTACCTTTGAAACCATCAAAACTGTAGGTACTCTCGCTGGAAAATTAGTATTACAGAGGAGCCCTACACATTAGTATACACCAACACCAAGAATACATTCACAAACAGGACAAAGCTTCTCAAAACTTTTGTTGTGAGAAAACTAGTAAACCATCAAACATTTACATTTATGCTCTTCTAAAGCATTAGTTTGTCCACTAGAGATTCTGAGAGCAGAAAAGTCCAAGTTTTCCTTCATCCTGGGTGAAAGGGTGCGAGGAAGAGGGCACTGATACTGCATGTCAACACTTGGCTGCAGAACTGGCATGGGCAACAGGACTTTGCTTTTTTATGACCATAAGACGTTCTCTGAGGTTAACAATTTAGGAGAGATGGCATGCACCTCATTAACTGGGGCAGAGATATTTCTGCCAGCATGATAGCTGACCTGGTAAGAAGGGACTGGAACTAGGAGTGATATGGGGAGGGAAAGAGTTACCAGCAGCCCTGTGTGGACAGGTTTGACAAGCAAAGGCCTGGGGTGACATGAATGAAAGGCAACACATAACCAAAAAATGAGGCTTAAGCAAGGTCATCTCAAGCATGTACATACGAGCAAGGAAGTGGCTACAAGACATTATATGAGGAAGACACACAGACCTTCTTTCAGAAATCAGCATGCCGAAGTGCCTGTCTGAAGAGCTAATACGCGAAGGGGTATACAGTGGCCTCACACTCAGCCTGGTGAAAACACATGACTAATAGAGATCTCTGTGCACTTGCAAGACTATCGCCTTGTTGAGGTGACAGTGACGTGATGGGTTAGCAAACGTGACTGAACAGCAGCAATAGAGGGACATAAGCTATCTACTTTTTTCAGAATAAAAAAAGTCTTTAGGAAACAATCTAAACAGTCTTTAGGATGAAGCTCACAGGAGCTTCCTTGTTGGGATGGTATTTTGTAGTGTTTAACCAGAAACAAGTTTTAATAAAGAATTCTATTACAGAACATTTCTACAAGTTTAGTGTGCTTTCTAAGTGGCTATTTACACTGCTAAGTCTAGTATATTATGGGTTTTAATTCACAGTTAGTCAAGTATTATGCATCTTTAATAGTACTCAGATACTTTTCAGATAGGGAGGCATCTGTCTTTATTATATTAGCATAACTGTCATGGGCTGGAATGAGCATGTTCACAATCTCCCAAAAATATCTCTATGCAAAATGATAGTTACAATATCAAATGAAATTTCTAGCTTGAGCCAAGATCTTATTCTAAGGCACTAATGATAACAGGAGAATTAATTATAAAG
>JAOTBB010001192.1:24095079-24107931 GCA_025629985.1 Chamaetylas fuelleborni
TATACTTTGCACTGGATTATTTGCACTTTTAATTCTCAGTTTACCCGTGAAAGGTTTTTTCTAACATCTTAAGTCCAGGGCATCAAAAAAGTACTGCACTGGAACTGTTTTTGAAGAAGGCGCACACATGTGCACACCTGGAATTTCTTTTCTTCCTTCCAGTACAAAAACGTACTACTTATATATGAAACTGAGTCATTCCCTGAGCTCTAAATGAGATGCTAATCCGAAGTGAAAGCTACTCCTCAGCTTTTCAAACCTCTTGTAAATCAACAATAGTAAAATTGTTGTGGGTCTTTTTCCAGCATGGTGATAAGGCTATAAAATTAATCTGGAACCCTCCTGTTCTAGTCAGGGAGGCTGCCATGTCTAACAGATAAATGCAGTACCCTGAGGAACTAACAGGAAACATATGAGGATGCAAAGAAAGCAGAAAGAAGAAAAGGTAATGTAGAATACAACTGTCAAACCAACAAGTCCAGATTAATATACAAGGGAATAAATATCTTTTGAGAAGTAGAATGATAGCAACTCAGTGGAAAAAAAGAAGGGAAAAACTAGAGAGAACCAAGTGGAGCAGAATGAAAGATGCAAAGTTTCTTTCCATTTATAGCCAAAAATCTTTAAGTTATATCTACACTATTAAAAAATAGGGGTCTGCAATAGGGCAACAAACAGCATTTGGTAATCAGTATCCAAGACTGAGAACACAGCTACAGCTGTAATACATATAAGATATGTTTTACCAATGTCTGGAAGTTGCAGAACTTAGCTACAACAACTACTGTGAAAGGATTTACTGTGTTTTGTGCATGTTTAATCAGAGGAAGGAAAAACCTCAGGATTTTAATTAAATCCTGCTAGTATACAAACAACTTTGTAACTTAGTTATGCAAACAGCTGGAAGGTGCTGTAAGTATTCCACAGAGCCTTCTGTTCTCCAGGCTGAACAACCCCAGCTCTCTCAGCCTGTCCCCACAAAAGAGATGCTCCAGCTCCCTGATCAACTTTGCAACCCTCATCTGGGACCTGCTGGGCTAAGTCACAACTTTCCCGTGCTGGGAGCAGCACTGCAGGTGGGGTCTCAGCAGAGCAGAGCAGAGGGGCAGAATCCCCCTGGCCCTGCTGCCCACACTGCTCTGGATGCAGCCCAGCACACGTTTGGCTCTCTGGGCTGGGAGTGCCATGGCTGGGTCATACTGTGCTTCTTGTCAATCATCATGTCTAGAGCACTTTTCTCCCCAGTGCTTCTTGCTATTACAGAGGTTTTGTTCCCTTCACACTGATTCACTTAGAAGGCAATTGTGGTTTTAAACAGCAAGAACCATTATTTCCAACCTTGTGAGGTTCTGCTTTTTAAGACATAGTTTGGTGAGTTTATGAAGGTTATTACAGTCAGCAGGAGCATACTGGACTGAGAAAACCAGAAATGCTTCTACTTTTGTTTTGTTAAGTGAAACACAGAATATCCACATAACAGTAAGGATTTATAGATACCTCTGGAGCAATTTATTTTCCTTCAAGGCTAAAGAAGCAGCATTGCTTTTGGCTCACTCACTGTTTTCCCAAGCACACCGAACTGCAGCATCAGCATCACCTTTAAATCTGTTGCAGAAACTGTTGCCTAATATCGTTGATACACAAGATGAGGGGTCTATAACCCAGCCAGTACCTTTTCCTTCAGTATGACATTTGTAGAGTACGGCTATTATAGCTATCAAATGTGGACATGCATTTCTATCACCCCTTTTTAACAGCATAATCCCATAACTGTACTTTTAACAACCTTGACTTACTGACTGAGGTAGGCCATGAAAAATTGACACAATGGTGAACATGATGGTTTATTTGGCATCTCATTGAACCTAAACCCAAAGCCTGCTCCATGGTGGAGGGACAAAAGTCAGCCTCAGGAAGCAGAGTAAAGCATACAGCATAACTGAAGTTCTGGGTAGTACCATCTAAGATTAACAATCATTCAAACAGTCCTACAGAGTTGCTGTTATGCCAGTTATAGACTTACTGTTTTGATAAAACATGCATAAACAGGTATTTTCATAAAGATAGATACTTGGGAATGCATAAGTACAGCCCACTTTGATTTTCATAATATGCAAACATAGAAATAAAGGATTTACCTTAGACAAAAACCAAACCTAGATCTGATCAATGAAAATGTATCTCCAAAACTTCAGTTTCAATACATAGTACTAGAAAGTCAGCCAGGAGTGAGTATTGAGGTGTAATTCCCTTTTGCTTTGTTCAGTTCTGTTTTTAACTTTTTGTAATCCATGGCAGAGCTGTTCAGTAGTGAATTTCTGGCAAGATAAAAATGATGACTTCTATGCCAGGTTCAAGAGCAGCAAACAGCATGCCACTCACCAGGAGATCCAATTTCCACATTTGCCTGTGTGCTAGAACAGATTTGCCCAGAGAGGTTGTGGAGTCTCCCTCGCTGGGGATACTCAAGAACTGGCTGGACTGGATACGGTGCCATGTGCTCTGGGATGACCCTGCTGGAGCAGGGAAGTTGGACCAGACGACCCACTGTGGTCCCTCCCAACTTTAACCATTCTGACATTCTGTGAAAACAGCGGCAGAAAAATTAGCTCAGACTGCATTTTAAAACAAAAACCCCCTGCTGAGTCTCATTCAAGGCAAGGTCAACAGTGCTGCACTACGAACTGAACCAGTTAGGAAGTTGTCATTGACAGTCTGTGTGGTCAGAAAAGCACACACACAGGTCAAGAGACTGGAAATGCTGGAGTCAATGTTCAGCAGAGAAGAGACGATATCTTGGACAACCCACTCAAAGCCCATCACATTCAGCACACAATTGTGCAGTAAAATTTATACTTTTGCTACCCTGCCCTTTCAGATTTATGCCACAAGATGTGGATCCAAAAGCACCAGGTTTGTGGGAAGGGCACGTTCAAAGAAGAAAACATAGAACTCCAGAGCCAAAGTTCAGAACACTGCATGCTGCTGTGGAAAAGGTGTAGTGAAGACAAGATAAACGTAAATTACCACTCATTTATTACCCCCCTCACTCACAACCACAGCCTTTCAATCTAGTTCAGCACAAGTGAAACATTCTGCTGACCTAGAGAGTACAATGTGGCTTTCCAACTTGTTCCAAAGAAAAAAATATTTTTGCTAGAAAATAATAATAACCACAATCAGACCCAAAGTGAAATGTTAGATTCTAGCTTTAAATGTCTGTGAAGTGGTGGAAGTGGTTTAAGTCAAAACTTTTACTTGGAGATATTCAGAAATACACAAGTGTCTGAAGTATGTGAACTCATAATTTAAAATTCCATACCATTATGCCTCTAGTTTCTGAATCTACAGATTTGTTAAGAAATCTCAGCTCTTAAATTTTCCTTTGCTTAAAAAAAAAAATATCATTTTCTTTTAGCTGCCAGAATAATGTTTTAGAAAGGAGGCTGACTGTAGCCAAAGCAACCTAGGTGTGTTCCTTGGCTGAGTAGTGGGGTGGTGGTAAGGTTGATTTGTTTATAAGGAAAATCTGTATGTTAATTTTGGAATTTGTTCCCATTATACTGCAAGCTTTATTATGATACATCTCCTAAACCAGAAAACTTAGAAAAAGGTTATTTCACAAACAGCCACAGCCTACTTCCAGAGGAAAAGCATGCAAAGCTTCCAGCCATTCCATGAAAATAGATACATAAAATTTGAATACCGTCGCAGAAAAAAAAAAAAGAAAAAGTTGTGATTGTGGGTCAACCACAGCACCACCTCAGTCACCAGTTCTCTCATGTCACATACAAGAAGTAACAAGAAAGCAGCAACATGGAGGACACCATGAATCACTTGGCTACACAAGGTCTCAGCACATAAAGAAAATATCAAATCCTTTAGTAAGAGATTTTGGATAAACTTGCAGTTGTCAATTTTTTTACACTTCCATAAGCTGGTTCAAATTCAACACTGCATATATTTGAGTCTGCAACTAGTGTTAGATTTAACGGCATCTCAACTTTCTATAACCATGATTTCACCAGGGAGGATACTGACTTTCAGCAAGAGCTACACTGAAAGCTATGAAACATTCACATGTGGATCCTTAGTGCATAAATGTTAAAACAATACAGATCTCACTGTGCATTTCTGCATTTAGTTGAGCTGTGCATGCCAGCGTGAAGCTTGTTGCGACATTCATTTCCCTGATCAAAGCCCTTCTGATGCATTTCATGCTCCATTCAGATAAGCAGAAGCTAGGAGCAGTGACGCCTTGCCCGACCCACACAGCACACTAAACCAGCAATAAATCATGTCAGCAACATTTTTCCACACCAGATTTCTGCTGCCATGACAACACTGCCATATTTACAAAATAATGTTGAAGGTGTTATAAAGTTCTGATGCACAAGATGGCAGCACAGATACTATGTGCTGGTTTAATCTGTTTTATTCCAGCCACCCTTTATGTGGGTTAATCAGTGATTAAAGTCCACCAGGCAAGGTGCTGCTCAGGAAGCTGGCTCTGGATGCAGCCCCACAGCCATTGTAGACTGCTCTCAGCAGCAGCCAAGTCCTGTTTACTCAGCAGACTTTTGGTGGAGAAAAGACGTAGAGCCTCTCCACCAACACCACGGCTGACAACAGCATCACACCAGGCATGTGTTTCAAGACAGTCCTCAGCCTTAGGAATCAGCAAGGCTTTGTTTTGCCGCCTTGTCTGCTTGCAGAGACACTAAGATTTAGCACCAGGTATCAACCACAAACTCCAGGACTGCTATTCAAGATAAAGGTGCTTGAGTGGAGGGCCAACAAAGCCCAGGCTGATGGCCATGGAGATGCCTCATCTTTTCCCCCTGCTCTTGGCCCGGCTTCAAGCTGTCAAGGTCTGGAGAAGAAAGCTGAAGAGGCAGTAGAAAGAGCAGTGCCAGGAAGGGAGCTCACCACCGTGGTGGAGACTGATCAACCACAGCAAGTGTGTGTCCTTAAGAAACCTCACCTAATTCTTTGAAGCAGAAACAACAGTACTCAACATGTTACCTGAGCAAACGAGGTGGAATTATTTAGTCTGTGTTCAAAGGCCTCAGGAGAGGAAAAGTATCTGCTGACTGTATGGTCTGAAATGGCCCTTTTGTATGTGAAGAACTGGATTCTCATTCGAATGAAAAGGGTGAAAAAAGGATGGAACAAAATAGTGCTAATAATCTTGCAAAACCTGTGCAACTAAATTAACACAACTTAGATTGACATGCATCACCCAGCTGCAGTGTCTAGACCAGTTTTAATAGCCTTCTCTTCCAACAGGCAGCAGAGACGCAACAGCAGAAACACAAGTATTTCCTGTGTTAGTCTGGCAGTGGTGGCTCAGTGGCCCCTGGAAAGCATAATTTCAGACAGATGACAGACTCAAATCACTAATGAAATTTTAGGTAGTGCAGACACAAGCTCTGTAATAAGTTCCACATACAAACATAAAGGGTCACCCTACAAATAAAACAACGCTTTTCTCTGAAAAGAAGATGCATTTGGCATATGAATTAATCTAAACTTAGATCTTCGCAAATGTGTATAGACACTGATTTGATAAACAGAAGCAGACACAGCAATAAAATAATTTATACAGTGCATTTATACAACATTTGTCCATGTGGAAATGTTGCAAAACAAGTTATTCCCCCCAAACACACCATGTTTGCTTTAGGAAAACTCTGCAGACCGTAGTTTAGACTTTCACATTATACTGTCTTGCTACATGCTGCAGCAGTTGGCTTTGCTCTATTATGTCTTCTATAGCTACAGTATGGTAATACAGTTTAGGGCACCCTCTTAAAACAACATATGGTAATTTAGACTTATCAATTTAAAAGGTTCTGGCCTTGAATAATCTCATAGTCTCCCAACCAATCCACTTCAGCAGAAGATGCATGCCCCTGGCAAGCCCCAGAATGTGGCAGTAAAATAACCAATGAGTCCTGGAGATAATCTTCACACCTTCTTCACACAATAGTCCCACTAATCTTAAATCATAGTCTTTACCCAAAGCCTACACCCTGCCATGGCAGTAATTCCTATCCAAATCCATAGAAAATAGAGCCATAGTCACTACGAAGTGATCTATCCAACAGTCATTTTGATGAAGCTTCTACTGAAGCTGAATCACAGCTCTCCATTAGGAAACATGCATCTTTTGTTAACCCTCTCCCAAAATCCACTGCATCATCAGATGCGCTGTTTCTAGCAGCTGTCAAACTAGCCACACATGGAAGAATACCTAAAAACACCATCAAAGTATAATACAGTAATTTTTACATCAAGATCCAGTTTTACGTGTGTTTGCCCCTTACCACTGCAAAGTGCCTTCCATGCAAGTATTAATCCCCAAGGTACCCAGAGAGATGTGCTATTACCTTTCTTAGCAGCTGAGAGGACAGGCATAAACATGACTACCATGCCTACAATCATCACACTTTTCTAGGGAAGAAAAATGACCCAGGGAAGTACTTCCAGTGTAGGTTCCACATAGAAGCTTTTACAGTGTGCAAGTGTTAAAGCCAAGGCTATGATTCAAGACCAGCAGCAGCAGGAGACAGCTCTGCCTGTAGACCTGCATATTGGCAACTAATGCAGCTGGATCAGCACAAACCCCCTAAAGGAGGTGCAGACTAAAGACTGCATTGAGGCCACACAGAAAACATATGGCAGAGGGGGAAATCAAACTTGAGCATGGCAGGATGCAGAATGCTGTTGTGACTCCTTGAATCAAGTCCACTGGATCAGATGTGGACATTTATAATTTTCTGTCCACTATCTGACAAAGGTTAGTTTTGTGAAAGCAACTAGCAGGAAGTCTGCAGGTACAGAAACCATAAAATAACCCAGGACGAACATCTACCAGACAGGCAGCTGGGACTTTTAAAGAAAGGTGCAGGACAGCAGCCAAATCAGAATTAAAAGCCACGCATGAGAAAACAAGATGTTAAAGTAGTGAAAAGACTGAAAGAGCCAGCTTGTGAAAGGCTGAACTGTTGTTCACAGCGTTTAGTGTTATGTAAACTCTACAAAACTGCAACAAGGAGTTTAAACTTGGTCCCACGTCAAAAAGAAACACAAGACTGAGGAACAAAGTTAAAACCAAGGTATTTCAGTGAGACACAACACACACAGCACCTGCAGTTACTTTTTCCTGTTTACTTTTTCCCATGATTATGCAAGAAATGCTCTCCTCCACTTTCCATGGCTGGAGAGACAGTAGTCCCCTACCCACTTAATAACAACCTACAAGATTTGGAGAAGCACATGCACTCAGACCAAGTCTGCTATAGATAAGGAAAATGCAGGCAGCAGTATAATAGCATTTGATAATCCACAAAGAAATGAATGGTATGACTTTACACTGGTGAAGAAAAGCAGCCGCTCTATAAGAAAAAACAGGAAAAATATTTACAAGTGTCCTGCAGCCTCACCTTTATCATCAGAACATAAGCTAATAACTGCTGAACAAATCTTTGGATCCTTCAGGAGCATATCTTTTTGCCAGTTTCAAAACTATATAGCATTTTTTTTCTACAGATCTGAGGCAGACAGTTAGCATTGCTTTACACTTAGGGTCATAACCAGAATTTCTATATGATATGTAGACATGGGCTCTTGGTGAAGAACTGGCTGAAATTTTCCCAGTGTAAATTGGAGTTTTTTTCTTGAGAACATACAACTTAATGCTACATAAAATGGTAATTGGCATCTCAAAGACATATTTCTAGATAGCATTTAAAATATAGCAATAAAACCATTCTTTAAGAAAATGATCTGGAGAAATTAAGTGGTAAAAGAAGAGGTTTTAACTGCAGAACTCTAAAATAGTCACTTGGAATGAGGAATATACTAAGTAATTATATTAAAGTATTAAGGTAGCAGTAGGACAGTATGAAAGCTAAACTATAGTTCAAAGACTAGGTTAGGGTAGGAAGAAAAAAGGTTGATTGTAATCAGCATGGTAAAAATTTAACAGTGCAATTAATCATGTCATGCAACAAATACTCAGTGTCTGGTGACAGTACTGCAGTTTAAGGATTTTGAGATCACCATCCCCAACATCCGTATACACAAGACAATCTCTTTTCCAAGAGCAAACAGTGATACACCCCCATCAGAGTACTCACCAAGTGATAAGAATCTACCATCTACGCCCTAGTATTCAAGTTACTCAAGTCAGTAAGAGAGGTGCAAGAAATACTTAATCAGCAAAGAGCCTTCCAGGTCCAGACAAGATATTAAGGACTGGCAAAAGCAGGCTTTTGGGACAAAATGGGCAAATTGGACACCACTTGGCTCAAAGGCCACAAACACATCAATTGGTGTATCAACCCTGTCTTATGGACTCTGGATCCAGTTGAGGATACCTTCTCCTGCCACCACCTTTACTCCAAGCACCAGAATATAAAATGTTTTCTTCTGTCCTGTCAAAATAAAAGTATTTCAGTGTTTTGAATGGGTAAACCATCTATCAGCACCTACACTGTTGGCTGGCTCCCCTCCCCAGGCAGTCCTCACTGTCTGGCTAGCTGACCCAGTCACACAAGAACCACATGTTCATGGCTGACCCAGGCTCTGATGCAACACCATTCCCACTGCAGCTGCCACTCAGGCAAGCCATGAATGCCTCTGGATATTCAGTGTCATTGTGTCAACCAGCAGCAGAAAAGCAAAGAGGCAGGCAATTCCTTGCCAGCAGCAGCCCAAGCCAAGTGGAGCACACAACCCCAGCTACACAGCCCCAGCCAGAATGCTATCACCACTCCTGGTCACATTGTTAAACACAAGATGCCATATGCAAGTAAAGTCATCTTAAACCCTATTTTGGATGTTTGAGACTACTTACGAGAAACCACAGTGTTTTATGCAGAGTGGTGAACGCAAAACAAAGTTCTTCTTTGTTTTCTTGCTCACACACAAAGAGGAAATCAAAATGCAAGAATTTTAAAATCCAAAGGAAAAACTGACAAGTTTTAGAGACTGTTTAAAACCGCTCATGGAGCTTATGTACTCTGTTTTCAGTGAAATTTCAGCATGCTCTAACCCTCTAGCAAATTGTTAGCTGCACAAAGGCTTGCTCACCGATTTCTGTAGACATAATTTCTGAAAAACAAAAACTGCTGCAGAAAAGCTCAGTAGAGACTTTTTCAACCAACATAGCCCCCTATTTGAAAATGCTCCTGTACCACCTCCAAAAGCTTTCAGGCACAGAAATTAGCTTAAAAATTCTGTATTAGAAAATGAAAGTAGTGACAGTCATTTCTATTTTGAAATCAAAATAAAACACAGGGCAGACACCTAGGCATTCTTATCTCTTTCATTAGGAAACTAATTTTTAAGCTGGTATAGCTCACTTTATTATTGTCACAAAATGACAGCAAGAAAGAATAAACACCAAAATGGTTTACAGGTGCACTTTCCGACTTTTATTCATAAACAGCAGTAATCTCAGGGCTTCTAATCTGCAGTCAGCTAACAATTTAACACGGACAAAAACCCCCTGTGCCTATGAACTTGAACCAAAAGATATTTTAAGTCAATTTACCTTTCTGCCAAGCCTATTAATGACCTAGCTACTTTGATCAAGGTAATCAGCAAACCATCACAACTTGTTAACTCTCAGCCCTCCACTGAGACCTAAGCGACTTAGGTTGCTATTTTGACCTGTGAATTTGCTGCCTTTCTTCCTCTGCCCATTCCTCTACGCTTTATCCCAATCAAGCACCGCACCTGTGCAGTGCCATTCACGCACTCTAGGAAGAGGCTGCTGCAGTCACACCCAGAAGCCACCCCAAAAACTGGATCCCCACTTTCCCCTGTAACTCATAGAGCATGTTTTTTTGTATATTTTTAGTAGGACTCAGGTGTTCTGAGCTACTGGCAGCTGCAGCCTGCAGAGCCTGACCATCGTGGGCAGCATGAAGCCTCACGTAAGAGGGCAGTGATGCTACTGGCCCTCATGGCAATCTCTCCTGCAGCATCAATCAGCCAGCCTGCACAGTGGCCAGCAAGGCAGCAGGCAGGTGTGGGGACACTAGTCGTACACCAGTGATGGGAAAACAACTGCCACAGGGGAGAGGAAGAGAAGCGCAACCGTCACCATGCCAAACAGTTCCTGTCAACATGAGAAATGGACAGGAAGAGCCAACCACAGTAGAAACTAGATAAGGGACACCCACAGGATGAACACCAGGACAGAAAGATCTACAGAAGGAAAGAAAAAGCCTGGTAGACAATGATGACTGAGGTTTTAAAGGGGTGTGGAGGGTTATGTACCTTAGCCCAGGCGAAGAACAAGATGCAGCTGTGCTCCAGCAAAAATAAGACTTACCAAACTCTAAGGAATACACAAGATCCCTACCCTCCCATCAACTTGATTATCAGAAGTCTGAATGTGGGCACTGGAAAAGATGCATAACGGGGGGCAGGAAATTGCCTGAGGATCACAGCAGATTTGGCTGAAATAGTGAATCTAAAATTGTTCAAGGGAAACTTACAAAAAGAAGGAAGACCCCAAAAGAGTGTTAGTATAATTGTGCACATATTCCAGCAGATGCAAGTTGAAACTGAAGGAACACAAAGTTCTGACACAGAGCACCTTCATCCCCAGACATTCCCTACACACAAGCTTTAAAAAATATGTCTTGCAGAACTTCTGCACATTTCCTTTGAAATCCAGCCAAATCCTTAAATAGCATATTTACTTCAGTTTTTTATATGCAATTCAATATAGTCAAAATGTCTCCACACTCTTTTTCCTCAAGAGAACTAATACTTATATTCAAAAAAACTTAACCGCCCAGTTATTCCTAATTTTGAACATGAGAGTTACACTCTTTGATTTCAGAGTGCAAGTGTTTTTGCAATGAAATGAAAAGCCCAGCAGAAGTTCCATGTTCACCAAAGCAGACGTTTCCTACGCAGAGGTGAAAGCTGTTTTTCTCTCACTGGGCTGCAAAAATACCCAAAGACCCTCTCAACAACTCCCCTCTACTTCAGGTGGAAAAAAAGGGAATAAGCACAGTCCTCTTGCCCTTTTTGTTTCCTCATAACACTGTCAGCCACTAGAACTTCATCTGCTTTCTAGTACAAGCAGAGGACATTTCTGCAGACAGCCATTTCCAAGTTCTTCAGACTGACAGTATGTTTTCATCACCACACTACAAGGACGGAATTTCTCCAAAGTGGAAAAGCAGAATTCCACCTAGTTGCCAAATAATACCTTCTCTCATCTTCCATAGTATCAAGTTCTCAAACAGGCCAAATCTTTGCAACTTTAGCATTCAACTACTTTCAAAATACTTGTTTATCAAGAGGCTAGAGTTTATCCAAGTGTCAAATGTCCAGTCCTTTAAAATTCAAAAACTGTTTTCAGGAGACACCTGCATACCCTTCCTTGCAATGCTGCCACCACCAAGAAGGTAAGCCCTATTGAGACTATACAATAGCATGCTAAATGCTTCATTTAAAAAAAGAGCATAATCAAAACCACATTTCAGCTGTTATGGGTCTGGCAGAAGCGGGCTTCTCATGGAGGGGATGAACAATCATTTATACTGAAGAAGCCAAACACAGTACTACCGAATTCTATAATATAACCTGTAAATCCAGTATCTAAGTGGGAAGAATGTTTATAGATATGCACATAAAGATATTTAAAGAATTTTGATGCCAGCATAAAAGTACCTGGGGGATAGCAGTCTGGAAAAAGAAGTGCAGAAGGACATTCAAGAGCTGAGCAAACTCCAGTGTTGCCCACCCAGTGACTCAACATCTGACCAACCTCTCTCAGCTATAGGGTGCTGTCACATCAACGTGACACTAGGATATAGGCTGGGAAAGCACATGAAAGTTTAAAAAAAGCATACATCCAGCCTGATGAGCCAAATGGGATGGATACACAGCCCCACCTGAGCAGCAAGTTCGATCAGCTCATTTGATAGCTACTGGAAATCAAAATGTTTAACAGCAACTGCTCTTCCACTAATCGTCTTACTCCTTATGTTGTCATTCAAGACAACTTTTATTCACGCACAGTAACAGACAGTGACCACATCTTTGAAAGAAACACTGGACTAATTCTTCTACTGATCAACTGATCATGGCAAATATATAATCTTTACTTCTCTTAGTCCAATGAAAAATAGTGGAATGTCCCAGCATGCAGATGGCATAACATCCTAATTCAAAGATATCCCCTTCTCTCAGACAAAAAGCTGGAAATTGTTCTCTTCTATATATCAGCACAACAGTGCTTTGTCTTCACTATGGCAGGCTAGGGAAAGAGCGTAAGCATTTATTCTTCAGAAATAAGGGTTTTTTTCCTTGTCAAATGATTTACAAACATGCTAAGTGAAAGATAAGCTGGCTTTTCAATATCACTCTGGTGGCAGGTGTAGTCCTAAAATAGAAACAGCTTGTTAACAAAATCCTGAGCAATTTAATTCTACATTTATAAATGTATATGTTATTCTTGAATTATAGCACACTCCTTTCACACAGCTTACTTTACATAAACACTGCCTCTCTGCTCCATTCTGGTTTGCTTTGAAAAAATATCCCCTCCTGCCACTGCAGCATACTACATCTCAGGGTGAAGTATTTGCAACAACTGAACAGAGAAACACCAACTGTGTGAAGCAAGAGAGTCAAAAAAACTCTAGATTAAGAGGGAGACTAAACCTAGATTTTTTCAGAAAGTTTTCATGCATTGCATTTTTAAACTCATTTCAGTATACATGTATTCTACTACTGACTGAATACATGCAAATGACAGAACCCTCATCTCTCTCATGTTGAGTGTTAAGGTTAATTAGATTTTCATATATGCAAATT
>JAOTBB010001192.1:24346320-24366675 GCA_025629985.1 Chamaetylas fuelleborni
TTAGCTTCTTATTCAAGCTGAACAAACCCAGTCCCTCCATTTCAACACATAAATAAATCAGTATGTTCTAGGACCCTGTCCATCCTTGCTGCACTCTGCTGAACCCTCCTCCATTTCCCTGCATCTGTTTTGAACAGGGCATCCAGAAACAGACGGAGTATTCCAGAGGGTCCAGTCTCACCAACTGCAAAGGTACAGCAGTATCTCTCAGTTCATTGACAACATGCCTCCTAATGTAGCTCGAGGTACAACTTCAGACTTATTTTGACTGTGAGCATGCTCATGGCTTAAATTCAACTTACTTGGCATCAGCTGTGAAACTGATTTGGGCTATTATTAGTCTACTAGATATACAGCCTATACAAATGTCAGATACAGAACTCTGCACTTTTTTTCTTGGAATTTTATGTGATTTCTGTTAATCCAAACATCTTAAGGACTGTAGTTCTATCATTAGATATGTAGGCCACTCCCAGCTGGTATATGTTAAGCATTTATTTTACCTGATCATGCAGGTCAATGGTGAAGAGCTGGCCTCAGCATTGGTTCCACGATATTCTCCTTGAGACTTACTGGCTGCCAGTCAGATATCAAGCAATTATCCAAAATTGTCCCGACAATTTTCAATCCATCTGGCTGTCTGTTCATCCAGATATACTTTCTCAACTTCCAGACAATAGTCCTGTGGATTTTGGTGCCACAAGTCTTATTAAACCCAAATATTTTTGCAATTCTGGGTGCCACTTGGAAATAGCAAAAGAAAGTCCATGTTTGGAGCCAAAAATTGACTTTTTTGACATTTGAGGTTGTCTCAAGATACTAATCATATCATAGGCATAAATGCTTATAAGTATGTGCTTGCTGGTCACCAAATATAAAGATACTTCAAAGCTGGTAGCAATCACTTATATATAAACACACAGTACATTGTACTACAGTACAATGCAATGAGATGGTGTTTGGGATCATGAAATGGCTACGTGTCTACACTTGTACTGGATTTGGGGTATTAGTTTGGGGTATTAGGCGGTTGGAAGGGGTGGGGGATGGAGCCACAAGGGTAGCCAACAAAGACAGTGACAGCCAGCTTCAAAATGGATCTGCTGCTGCGCAAGGCCCAGCCCATCAGTGACAGCAGAAGCACCTGTGGGATAACATAAGTAAGAAAAGCAGGAAAAAACCGTGCAGCAGCAACTGCAGCTCGAGGGGAGTGTGAGAATATGCAAGAGGAACAGTTCTGAAACACCAAGGCCAGTGGAGAAGGAGGGGCAGGAGGTGCACCAGGCACCAGAAACGAGATTCCTCTGCAGCTCATGGTGCAGATCATGGTGAGACAGCTGTGCCCCTACAGCCCATGGAGGATCACGGTGGAGCAGAGATCCACCTACAGCCCTGGAGGAGCCCATGACAGAGCAGGTGGATGTCTTTGAGACCCCATGGAAAACATGAGTCAGGAGGAGCCTGGCAGGATCTGTGGACCCCTGAAGAGAGGAGCCCACGCAGGAAGAGGTCTGCTGGCAGATCCTGTAGACCTGTGGAAAGAAGAGTCCACGCTGGAGCAAGTTTTCTGGCAGGAGTTGTGACTCCATGGGGTACCCAGGCTTGAGAAGTGCATTTCTGAAGGACTGCATTCAGTGGGAGGGACAAACGCTGGAGCAGCTTGTGAAGAACTGCAGCCCACAGGAGGGAGTCATATTGGAGAAGTTTGTGCAGGCTGTCTACTGTGGGATGGTCTCCACAAAGGCGCTGGGAAAGAGTGTAATGAATCTTCTCTGTAAGGAGAAGTGAGCTGCAAAGCCAGCATATGAGGAACTGTCACCAGCCCAATACTCAACTCCTTTGTGCCACTGGTGGGGAGGAGGTACAGAAAATCAGGAATGAGGTTGATTAGGGGATGGTGGTTTTAATATTTTTCATTACCCTGCTCTTACGTGAGTATCAAAGAAAATGATTTGCAATAAGCTGATAAGTTGAGTCTGTTTTTCCCATTATGGTAATAGGTGAACAATCTCTCTTTATCTCAACCTGCGAACCTTTCGTAGTATTTTCTTTCCCCTATCCATCTGAGGAGGGTAGTGCTACAGCAGCTTTGGAAGGCATCTGGCAGCCAGACACGGTCAAGTCCACCCAAGACAACTCCCCTCCAGGATAGCAGAAGGAATACAGTATGGTATTTAGATGCACCATTTTATCTTAATGCACTTTTATAATGATTAAACAAGTATTTATCAGCTGAGGACATAACAATATTACTTCTACTGGCTATACAAATCACATTACCAAGTTCACATCAATAGCTAGCCTTGTAATTTCTTTGATTATTGCAACTTCCTCTTGCATTTCACTGCTCTTTCAGATTAAAAATATTTAAACCAAACAGTCTTAAATCTCTTCTAGCTGTATTACAGAAAACACTTCAATTGAGTTAATTCAGTTTGTACCTGCCTTGTTTGATGGACCTGACCTGAGTCTCTCAGTAAGGGATTTAGTGTTCTTTAAAGGTCAGGATCACCTTCTTTCTATTAGCCTGCAGGAGGAAAGCTGAATTTGGAGTTCATTATGTTTTTCCTTGACAAAAGACTCAGTCAAACCACCTAACATAATGCACAGTCCATCATCTCTAACATACATGATTTTTTCTTCTTCATCAGGTAACAGGGACACAAACTCCCTTCTCCTCAGATGTTGACTTCTATTGAAAGGAAATGTGAATGTCTGCCAGAAAATGTCCACAACTCATCTCAGGATTTCAAGGCATGATATAGCATATACCTATAATTCAGACAAAAATAATTTTATTTTCCTTTCCTTTTGTCGAAGGTTTAATATTTTCTTTTTCTTTCTTAAGAATACGCAAGTTGCTCCAAAAAAGCCAGTGCACCACAAAATAAGTGTCTGAGAAAGGGCTCAGAGCTTACAGGGTTGCAGCATCCTACTGCAGGAGTAACCTTACTGGAATGTTCACTTAGTCCCATCCTTTTTCTTCCCTCTGTGCCACAATAGACAGTAATAAGTACGTGGGTGGAAGGAATCACTTGAAGCCTGACAATTTGTTGCAGTTCCTTAGAGCTGCACAGGATTTGTCTTGATTACTGGTATCAGTACTGCATTTCTCTTTGCCACAGAATTTCTCTCAGCACATTACAGGTTTTCCAATCCCATGTACTTCAGAGGAAAGGAAAAAAAATGACACTCTAATTCCTGTAAGTGGCTCAGAAAAGAAGAGAGTAACATAAAGAAGCTGATACATTAAAATTACATTTTCTTTCTAATCTCATATTGTTCTAAGATCTCTTATGTTTCTTAGATTACAAGACTACTCTACTCACTTCAGCCACTTAAAGTCTTAGAAAGGTTGAAGGTATATACCTATTTATTTGACACCATGAGAATCCATGTTCAAAATATGTCCCTTAAAATTCACTATCTAAACCTAGAAGCCTACAAGTTTTCTCATTATAATCGTCAGGATTCTACATTTCTGCTACCAGGGAACTACTGAGCCACCTATGGACTGGGCATGATCAGTTTATCTTGTACTGAACTCAGTCAGGAGTCACATAGAAAAATTTCCCCATGTAACTTACCTCTGGAATCTAAATTCTACTAGTAGGGCTTTGAAAATTACAAACAGTTCCAGAAAACATTGTCAAAAGGGACAGTACTCTGCTTTTTAACTCCTACTGCCAAATAGAGCACTTATTCAGAAGCTGGAAGAAGCTGAAATTTCTTCTCTGTGTATGTAAGTCTTTTTTCTAGAAATGTAGCCTCAGTGAGGTTTTCTAGGCATCATTCCATATAAAAAGTTTGTGGAGAAAAATCATTTCAGAACAAACTGTATGCAACTCTTATGAAGAACCACTTGATAATCTTACATAGTCTGATTCCTAGTGTTAGAAGGTATGACAGCCTCATAATCAAGGGAAATGCACCGTGTGGTTTCCTCAGAATTATAGCACTTCATTTCCACATTTCACCTTTTGACTTCTTCATTCATTCTTCTCATTCTTTCATTATGTAGTGCTCATATGATTTGGAACTAAAAAATTCATACTTGGAACTCATATCCCCTTTTCACACAGGGAATGAAATTATTCCTTTTTAAATAAATCTACAATGAAAGCAGGAAAATACTAGCTGGGAAAAAACCCCTAAAAAGTAATAAATACATGAGTTTCAAAGAGGCTTTGTTTTTAGTAGTTATATTCAATTGTAAAAGTGTGAGTGGAAGTCTGAATCTAAAGCTTTAGTTCTATTTGTCTTTCCAATAAATTACACAAACACAACTAAATAGAAAGAATGACACCACAGAGAATTGTTGCTTAGTACCAAGTTAAAACAATTAGACAGTAATCATGCTTCTGCTCTTCTCAATTCTGCTACTAGTCTTGCACAACTATTGCAGTATCTTAGGTTGTACCATTTCATGATGGCTGAAGCCAAGACTTCCATGACCTTTGCACTCCCAGATAGTTCCTTCTGAGAGGAACAGGTTCAGGAGACCATCTTGTCTAGTCAGCTTATCAATGAAGAAATTTTATTAAATGTACTCCAGGAATCTCCTGGGTTGTTTTGGCCTCAACATCCTTTAGTAGTTGTTAGAGTAATTCATTCTTCTGACTAGAATCAGGGCCTGTGCCTATAAGACTTCTTCCATTTCTCTGAAGAAAGCCTTACCAATTCCCTGTTATTAGGTGGTTTGTAGTCAAAGCCTCTCATGAAGTCACTGTAGTTGACCAATTCTCCCTTACCCACAAAATCAATTAGGTCTTAGTGCATTTGGCCTTTTGGCCTCTGTGCCTTTGTGTGTAATGCAATCCTTCTCCCTGCCTTCCTGCTCTGTACTGCCTGAGAGCTCACTGTCCATTCTTGACAATGCTCTGTTCAAGCAAACAGTGTCTATGATCCCAAGGAGACTGAAGCTCTGCAGCAGCACCTGGACTTCTGCCATTGCAATTCCCATGCTGTGTGAACTGATTTGCAGGTATAACTGATTTGCAGGTGTCTGGAATAGGCCTCCAGTAACACTCATTGCTGGTTGCAAATCTGGCAGCCTCTTTCATGTTGGGTGCTCAGGTACTTCCTTACCTTGCCATGCCTCCCTGCACCTCTCTCCACGCTTTGGTCACCATTCCCTAACCTAGATGGAAGTCTTCCTCTCTTGTTGGCAAAGGTGTTCCTGCCCCCATCTCTCCCCATCATCCTTATTCTTCAAAGTAAACTAAGAAGCCGTGTGACATGAGCTGTTTAACCTGCCGTTGCCAGATGCCTTGCTACTCCACTCACAATCAAGAATGTGAAATGTAGGAATAAATAAAAGTGAAGAAGAAAGTTTTCATTACAA
Source organism: Chamaetylas fuelleborni (assembly GCA_025629985.1). Classification (NCBI taxonomy): domain Eukaryota; kingdom Metazoa; phylum Chordata; class Aves; order Passeriformes; family Muscicapidae; genus Chamaetylas; species Chamaetylas fuelleborni. The sequence continues at coordinate 24,351,665 of JAOTBB010001192.1, forward strand.
CCTGTTTTTCCCCCCTGGGCAGTGTATTTGTCACAAGCCACCTAGCTTGTCATGGTTTGTTTTCCATTGTGCTTTCTACTTTCTGTGCATCTTCAAAATCAACTCCTTACTTTTTCCCAGTCTGTAAATTTTTATGGCAACTACTCTAGTGGAAAGACCTCTTTTTCAAAGTACAGAACCAGAAAATGAAAGTAAGAAAGTCAGAAGTGTCAGAAAAATAAATCCATAGGATTTTGAGGGAAAAAAAATCAGACCACAACAGTTAACAAAATAATATTAGTGAATCAAATGTTACCTATATTACAGCAAATATGAAGGCTAAATCCTGTACTTTTTCTTAGGTTTGCTCTGAGTATGTCTTTTATAAAATATGTCTTTGTATCAAACTGTTCTTTATTTTTTCTGTAACAAGCTTAAGTTCAACATTGAAAAAGGACTGGGTGCTTTTAGAGATGCTTTTTTTTTTTTCCCCGAGCTGCCTCTTCTAAGCATATTTGCTTTCTTCTAGGTCAGTATAGGAATTTTTAATCTGGAATTAAAATTATTGCCTCATTTTTATCAAAATATGTTTCTGGGAAGTGAGAGAAGGAATATTGGTGTAGTTTAGAAATTAGGAACCTGATGGTCTGACTATGCTTATGCCTGAGTTAGTAAAAAGTGAAAAATTCAAGTTATAATTTGCAACGATAAGGTGCTATTTCCCAGATTCAGTACTCTGTTTTACAGGTTGATTTCTAAATTTTTCTGTACTAATAATTAAACAAAGTTCTCTTTCAGTCCCCATGCGAGGCATCGTTGAATCACTACTTTGAGAGTGAATACCAGTTTTACTTTAGCTGCACCCATCCTTATTTTACTCTTGCTGATTCCTTTGAAGCAAGATAGAATAAACATTTCACATTCAAAAAGTAGATTGAAACCAACATATCCACACTTTCAAAGCAGACAGCTAGAAACTATATTAAAAAAATAAAATGCTGACAGCATTGGTAACACGGCAGTTCAGGCCAGTTAAGAAGTGCCCCCAACTAAACGAGTATCCATTGTATAGGTGGAAGCAGTCTCTAGGCAACAGCAGCTAGAGATCTTGGAAGCATAATATTGAAGGTCTGTAAAACAGAGGACCAAACAGAGGAAAATGAGACTCTTTCAAGAAGACCTACTGTAAGTCTTCCAAAAATTCTGAGGACACTCAGTGTGCACCCACACTTAAGGACCATGGGATTCCCTAAGTCATGTCTCCTAATTCGTGGATATTTTCCTTTTCTTTTGCCTCTTTCTTATTTTTTTATCCTTGCTGTGACTTACCCATCATGAAGCACGATATTTTTCCTTTTCCACATCAATCAAGACACTAGTCTTTGCTCCACTCTCTAAAGATAAAATATAATAAATGCTTTTGATCACATTATCAGCATGAACATTATTTAATAATACAGTCAGAAATAAACTTTTCAGGATTTTTCTCCATATCTGCCAATGATTAGTCAGATCACACGTTAGAGGAAAAAAACACCCTGCCTGCTATAAACTCTGTTTGTTTAGGATTACTCTGATCTCTGGAGATGTTAGAAAAAATCAAGATACTTCTTTAAACCTTTTTATAGATAATGTACTAAAAAAAAGACTTAATTAGATAAGACATTCACTCTAAACAATTCACTGAGCACACTATTAGTTTTGGTTTCTTGCATACTCCAGTTTAATTATTCAATGTTTGCAGATAAGTCTTTGCTTCGTGATCGGACCTCGAGGACTGATTAAGGCAATTGCACTGATTATATTGCTCTCCATTTAAAGCTCTTTTATATATTTGTAAATAGCTAAATAACTATTTCCTCTTAGTCTTCTACAATCTAGGGAACACCAGTGTTTGCAAACTTCTCTTGTAGTTCTTACTTGGTGTTTAAATTCTTAATGCTCTATTTAAATGCAGCAGAAAGTTTTACATTCAGCATTTGAAGTGGCCTAAGCATGACTCAGTTCAGCCATCAGCATCCCATTACAACCTATCCATGAAAGATCATTTGTCTCCAGACTTTCTGAAGTCCAAACACCCTATGAATGTACCTTACATTTGTTAAGTTCAAATGTATATGACTCGCAAGCCATATATCAGTGATGGGAAAGCCTCAAAATGCTTTTACACAGCGTGAGAGGCATCCTGCATACACAATTGTTTGAGTATTTTTGTATTGCCCACTGCTGATCTTGAATTAAATCCAAACTCACATGCACGAATAGCATATGAAATGCATGCACACAAAGCAGCATAAACCAATGTGCAGGAAAGGTGAAAAAACCCTCTATTTATTACCAGTATGGCTTCAGCTGTAGTACCATGTTGCATGCTGTATAGTACCTCAAGAAGGACACAACTCTATCAGAAAATAAAGCTCACAGAAGAATATCTTGGATAATCAGAGGCTTAGGAAAAATGACATAGGAAGGATGACTGAGAACTGGATTGATACTGTTGAGAGAAGACTGACAGAATTGAGACAAGAGTCTTAAAATACATAAAAATATTTTCTAGAATGGAATCATAATTTCTCCATGGCCCTATAATATATACAAGAAGTACTGGTCTAGCCACACTACGTGAGATTACCTTAAGTAGCAGGAAGAGTCTTTCAAGATGAGATAGTGAAATACTGGGACAGTTGACCTGGGACTGTGAAGTTTTCATGATTGGAAGATTTTTGAAAAAGATTTTGTTCACACAAATACCTATGAGGGTTTATTTATGTAGAAATAATCTTGCTTTGAATTCAGAAGTGTAGAAATTAGTATTCTAAGGTCTTTTTGAGTTCTACCTCACAAGATAAGGTATTTTTATGAGTACCACTAGGAAAACAAAGAGCAAATAAAATCAACAGAGAGACAAGCATAAGACATTCAATTTAAATCTTTAAAATACAATTTTTAAAAGTAGACAAGTCCACTACTTTTTGTACTGTGAGTGTTGTCAAACTCTACCAAACCCAAGGAGTCTGTGGGGTCTCTGTCCTTGGAGATATTTTGAACTGAACTGGATGCAGCCCTGAGCATCCTGGCCTTGATGGCCCTATTTTGAACAGGGCCTTGGACTCAATATCTCCACAGACCCCTTCCAACATCATTCATCAGGTGTATGACATGAAGACAAATATTTCTAGCATATTTAAACTAGTGATTCCCATCTTTCACTCCACCAGTGACCAAGGTCTTGAACCAGCTTTTCAGCTGTAAGTAGTCTTACAATTGAATTATTCTAGCCTTTGTTATAACCCAACTTGTTTTGTAGAGAAGCTGCACAAAATGAAGGGTTTGACAAAGGCCTGAAGTATTTATAATTACAGTCACTTACAAATGCTTCTCATCATGGACAGCAGGGAAGCAACCTTAGCATCTGGGTATTCAACCACAAATTTGAGAACTGAGTGTTTATTAGAAGTTGGCAAATATTCATCTGACCCGCTATCAGGTATAGCAAAAACTGTGCTGCAGAAGAATTTTCCCCAAAAAAGCACATATTTGCATCTTGTCATATATATATTTTTATTATCATTGCACCTTTCTTCATGATTCTTTTAAATAAACAGCTACGGAAATCTGAGCACAGACTGTCATTGCCATGGAATAACTGCTTAATTAAAAGTGTACATTAAAGTAAGTATTTGTCTTTAAACATTAGTGAAAAGAAAAGCATAAATATGTCAGTTTGCTAAATTGTACAAGCAAAAAATAAATATTTTAGAAATCTAAAATATTTTTAGGTTTTTTTAGTTTTAGTTTTCTTAAGATATATTGAATATCAAGACTGATATTTGAAACTTATGGAATACATTTATGGTTTTTGTGAACCATTACAATAACTCATAATAACAAAGAAACTGGAAAACATTTAAATTCAAGCTGAGACTTACCTACACGTCATTAAAATATGAATAAAAATTCCTTTTTTTTTTTTTTTTTTAGTGATAGTGCTACTTGGTGATAGACATATTTAAATAAACGTACTAAAAAACTGCTGATCATCAGCCTTTTAACCACCACATTTTTCGTGCTCTAAACTAGAGTATTTAATAGTAGACTATATGAGAATAGGATTATTTTTAACAGTGGCATACCCTAGCACAATTGTAGAGTTCTGGATGAGAATTAAAACAATTGCTGTTTTTCTAATTGAAATTGAGCTTTTTCAGTATCCATGGAAAAGTCTATAAACTGCTAGGATAAGTTTCTGAAAAGACATGAATATTGTGTCTCTCACATACAGTAGTAACCAAAATTTGAGAGAAAAACCCACAGAATCCTTAAAATGACAAAAAAATTTCCATATCTTCTCATTAAATCAACTTTTCATCAGAAAAGAAAAGCAAAAGCTACAACACAAAACCTGATTAATTTCAATATATATGGGGACAACATGGACCAAAGCCTAAAGCTTCAAAGTAGATAACATTAGGCAATAGCATTTTAACAGGAAAAATAATTAACAGTTGGAGCAACTTCAAAAACCGAGGCTGGGTTTTTCATCCTCGACGTATTCAGGTTAAGCTTAGACATTGTTCTGAAGTTTGCATAGCAATTAATCAAAGGAATACTCATAACCTACAATCTGTAAAGGTAACTACAAATGTATTGTCTGGTTTCATAACCAAGGAACATGGAAACTCTTACGCCTTTTACTGGAAGATTTTACTGGAAGATCAGCCCTAATTGGTTTGTCAGCAAGAATCCATCCAAGGTGAAAGCATGGGCCTGCCAGAGTTAGTGGCAAATCTGCCATGGAACTTGAGAAAATCAGAATTTCACTGGGATAGTAGCCTTTGAAGTACTGACAAAAATGTGTATACCTTTGATTGCTTCCCTTAGCCCCTAAAAGGAGGTAATGTAACAGTTGTTACTAAATATTGCATGTTGTATCAAGATATCAAAGTAACAAGGCAAGGCAGCTTTTTTCAAAAGCAGGATGCTGCCTGCAAGAAACCAGAATTAACACTATTTTCTGCTGACAGCACTGAGAGTCCATTCATACTTATTACAATTTTCTGTACCTCATAATTTTTATTAATTTTTCATACTTGGCTCAGAAATTGGAAATATTCCACAAAACCCATACAAGCAACATGAAAGAACACATAAATTAAAATAAATAAGCAAAGATAAAGAAGAATTTGAACTAGTTCTGAAAGATTTTCAGGGATATTAAGTAAACTATTTATTAGATGGACTATTCCTAGCACTACCTCTCTGCTGCCAGGTTTATTCCTCAACATGTCTTCTACATGAAGGCTCTTTCATTCAGACCTATCTACATATTCCTTTAATTATGTAAAGGTGTAACTACCATTTTTAAATCATATCCCAGATACTTCCATCTTCTTTCGGAAATAAAAAGAAATATAGAAATGCTGACATTTCTGACATAACAGATAGGAGTCTGTTATGAACTTATTACACTTAATACTAATTGGTTCTCTCAGGCACTTCCTTTCTAAGGCATCTACAGCTTTCTCTACTGCTACAGCAGATTTGGAAATTTCCATAATTTAATCGAAGACTTATGTGGTCCTTGATTTTTTATAAACTCTTGGGTTATTCTTAATAAAACCCCAGTTTTAATGCCCGGTTATGATCTGCTCTTTTTCTGGGTATCCCTATGTTACTACCAGATTTGTGACTTGACTCTTTTTGTGTTCTTTTGTCACCTTTTTGATAGGATCTTTTGTGGGATTTTACTGAAGGCAATCTTTTTCATAATTTCTCATTTCTTCTATCATTAGAGGGATGAGAAGAATTTGTGGTCTTTATTAGTGTGGGAACAGAACCAAAGTGCAAAAGAGCTGCAATTTGCAAGTGACATGCAATTTTTCTTCTCTTCTTCATTTCCATTTTCTTTTCTTCAGAAGGGCAGTAAGAGAATGCATTAATATTTGACTATAATATCTGTCTTAAACCTTTAATTTAAGGCTACAATTTTTTGAACTCTGAATATTGAGTCTTGAAGAAAATATTCTTAGTGAAAAAATATGTACGTTTTTCAAAGCACTCCAGCTTAAAAAAAGTTTAACTTGTTTTTAATAGCAGAAGAAGTTCATTTTATCGTGCTCAAAAATAAGTTGAAAGTATCCCCTTTTAATTTTCCCATTAAAAATTATCACTTTTGGTGAAGAACATGGAGAAAAATACCAGGCAAAACAGTAATTTTGGGAGGTCATAAGCCACTGGAAAAACTTTTGTCTGAGCCATAATTACATCCCTCTGAGAGCAATGTGGTACTACAATAAATCTCACTGCCAAATTGTGAGACAAACTTTTTGTTACACTACAGCTGAAAACATCCTTTGCTCACTGCCAGCAAGCATAACATTTTGTTTTCAGCACCCACCCACAGCAACTCAGAAGAGAAAGGATGTGTACTGCAATTGAACCATTAGCCAGTCAGATAGACTGTGAGAGACTGTTCTGCTCCGCCAGCCAGGCAGAATGGCATTATAAAAACTCCTGTTAAGGTATAAATATAACTTTCCTTTCTCTCCATTTGCATGAATCTTCACAAGTCTTCTAACGCAACAGAATCAAAAGTCAAAAGTGAAGTTACGTTGCAGATTTCTTGCCCTTTAAAGGGCAAGGGATAGTATCTGGCATTAAACAGACTACCTGCAAGGATGGTGATTTGAAGTGGAAATTAACTCAGACTGGGAATTTACAGTGAGAATTCACTGCTGTTATTTTCCGACCATTCATGTAAAGATCTAATGCCATTAATGAAACTTAGCATTTTAAGAAACTCTAATTCTGGTAAAGGGACAGATTTTGGTGTCACATACATACTTGCCTAGAAGTTATGTTGTAATGCCAAATATAGGAAGTATCTTTAAATAAACTATGAACCTGGGAGGAGAAATTTAACATTAATGACCAGTCTGCTCTAAATAGCTGTGGAAAAGCTGCTTCAAGATCTAGTTTTTTCTGTGTTCCAAAAAGAATGAAAAATTTTTCCTTCAAAATACTAAGATTTCCATCTTCCCTTTTCCTCATCCTGCTACAACATAAGCCTATCCTGTGCAGGGTGAAATAACCAAAAGAGCACACTTGGAACTAAAACAGCCAATGCTGTTTCAGGTCTCGTAATCTGACAGTGCAATGCAGAGTTTGTTTCTTATACCGACAGCCATTCAGTGCTGCCAGGTTCTGGGTGCTGTGATCTACATCCTAGAGGGCAGCATCTTACTCAAGGAGCAGCATAAGCTCTCTTAAAATTTACATCACAATGAAAACAGATGATAAATCTGTATTAAATGCCACTGTATAGACACACAATGAAGTTACAGCAGGTGCTTGTTGACCTAGCTCCATGGCTGTGTTACTTCCTGTGATGGATACACTAAACAGGAACAATTATTTCAGAGCCAGTTTAATTTACACTGCTGTTCTTTTCACTGTCACCCATATGAACATACCTACAGTTAAAAATTTTGTCAGCAGAGCTGGATATTTGACTGACCACAGCCAGTCTCCTCACAAGAGTATAATAACAAAGAGCAGAAATCCTGTCTTGTGTAATAAATTCTGCCTTATGATATTACCTTAGAGAAAGTATTACTGTACTTATAGGTCTAAGTTCAAGTTTCTCTACGATGTATTTGATAACAAATCAATACACATAGAGGACATCCATTATATTCCATCAGTAGTGCCTCCTATCCCAAAGGAAGAGAATAAAATAAACCAGTGCTGTGCTCATGTACAGGATATGCTGTGGTATTTGCTAAATATTTGCAGGGAAATCAAATAAATTCTTACTGATGAGTGTTTTTGAGACTTCAAAACTGTGGGTTATTTCAAAGCAGTAAGTAATTATTTAGCAAAACTGGTTAGAAATTCTCATTATGTTTCAATGTTCAACGTCCATGTTGACATGAGTAAGGTCTAGTTCACATTGCTTACTGCTCAGTGAATGCTGTACAACCTGCTTTTCACAGATTAGAAGTTTAATTCTCCCAACTTTCAGTTACCCTCCATCCCTTTTTCCTAATCAGATTTAAGTTTCACTGCTGCTGAAGTTGAATATGAAGAATTGAATACTGAAAAATATGGAAAAACATACTCTTGATCAGATTCTTCCTTTCTTGAAAAGGCCTCCGCCCCCTGGAGCGTGTTTTGAGGCTTTTCTGGGCATTTTTGTGAAGAACTGTATCCAACCTACCTCATTCAAGATATGTCCTTTGACTTCATTTCTGAAAGATGGGACTGTCTGCATGAGCAGAGATTGACAGGATCAAATCCCTGGTATGTAAATTCTTCACACTTTTGAAGCCAGCCATGTTAAATGTATGCGTAAGTGTTCAATGTCAACAGAGAGAGCTGATGGACTAACCCAATGTTTTCTAAACATCTCACAGGCAAATAAATATAAACGCTCCTTGATGCAGCTTTTAAAAATATAAAGACTACAATGTAACTAGCTAAGTACAGCTATGATAGGAAAGAGCAGAAAAGGGCCAGAAAGCAAGAAGTAGATCAGAAATTGCACATTGTTTCACTAGCCACTGGGGGAAAAAAGGAAAAAAGCTGCATCTAAATATTATTCCAGACCAAATAAGAAAACTGGTAAAATAGAAGGCAAAACATCAGACATGGCTGGACACTGATGGTCTCAGTTAGATATAACTTCATGTCAGAGGTGAAGTAGTAGGTCTCAGGGCAAGTCACTGAATATACTGAAGGGCAGGTAGCCTAAAAAGATTACAGTGATTGGTAGAACATACCAAGAGGGATTGTGCTAATTTCAGCTAGGATGAATACAAACCCCACCAAGGAAGGAGAACCCCCTTGAACATATGGAGACATATGGCTGCAGCATATGTAAAGGTTGCTTGGGGAAACAAATGCCATGACTACAAAGATACCCTTCTTCCTTCTTCCCCCAGCTTTATGTGCCAAGCCTGATGTCATGGGTCTGGAATATCACTTGGGTGAGCTGGGGCCAGCCATGCCAGCTGTGTCACCTCCCAACTCTCTGTGCACTCCCAGCCTCCTCACTGGTGGGGTAATGGGAGGAGCAGAAATGCTTTGATTCTGCTGCATATAAACAAACACCCCTGTTATCAGCACTTTTGCACCACAAATCCAGAACACAACCCTGTACTCTAAAGAAAAGTGACTCTGTCTCGTCCAAAATAAATCTGGAGATACTCAAAACCTGACTGGACATGTCCCTGATCAACATACTCAGCTTTGAGCTCATGTGAGGGTTGGACTGTGCAGTCTCTCTAAGGTCCTTCAAACCCCAGCTCATTTGTGGTTGTGTGCAGTTCTGCTGGATGTTGTGTAGTTATGGCTTGACTGTATAAATTACTGAACAAGTTAGTCTAACCTCACAGCTAATCCTGTTTTGAGCAGGAAATGGACTAAAACCTGCTCAGGTCCCTTCAAGCTTATTATCTTTTGATGCTATGCTTGGCAGCAGAGCTGGGTACTGCAATGACAAACACTGAAGATGAGCCAGATAAACAATTTAAGAAACAACAAGATAGAATGTAAACACCTCTCAGAATAGAATGCTTCTTTATTGTATCTCTCAAATAATTCTCTAATGCTCAGCTATAGAAACTCCACAAGTCACTGCAACACTGCAAATAATTTAATGGCACAGTCATGTCTAAACTTTCTTTTAGGTCTACTATTGTCAAAACATAGCAAACATCAAATATAAAGCATTATACTTGGACCCATGAAAATCAACTGAGACAAATACATGTAGTGTCAGAAGACTCCATAACAAATTTCACAGTAATATTATTTGATGAAATCGTATCTGAAATAATGAAGAAAATAAAAAATGAAGCACACATCTTACTTACTTACCCCATATGCAAGACACGGTTGACAGAAGATGGAAAGATTATAGTAATATCTAAAGACATTACTACAAGCAAATTACGAGGTGTACCTTTGCAGGAGTTTTTTAGTCTGAGAAACAGCTTTTTGGCAGGCATAAAAATAAATGTCAATAAAACATTTGTCACAGATTCAAAAAAGAAAAAACTCTGCAATTCCTGTATACATCCTTTGTCCAAAAAGGTATAAGTGGGCTAAGTCTTGCTCAGTTATATATACCTAAATACCAGATTTTATAATGTCAAATTTGATGATAAAAACCATCCTGTAAAAGGAAGAACAGAAAAATACCCGACACCATTGTCCAGTCAAAATGAGAGAGACAGACAAACGTGCCCATCAAGTATAGATAATTGTTTTAAGGAAAACAACTGAAAAATTATGAACAAGTCATAAAGTTTCCCCAATTATGGGACATTGACTGGCTAACAGCTTGGCATCCAAAGAGAAATCCCAGTAACAGCTGCCTTTACACCAAAGTGGTAAGTCTATATATATTAAACATAAGCTTGGAGAAAAACAAAGTCTGCTTACCCATCTGAACATACCCTACATGAAAAAAGCTCTGGCAAATAGCTTCTAAATCCTTGGTTCATCCTTGCTGGAAAGAAAATAGGTTTGCACAAGCTACAGGGGACAATAAAGACCAAACGGTACTGGGGGGAAAAAAGTCACCAAAACTGGTTGATCCAAAAGGGTACCTAGTGACAAAACCAAAACAGACTTCAGTGGGTTTTGGGTGTCTGTATCAGGACAGTATTTTCTGTGAAGGAAAAATATTTTTAAAAAAATATAGCCAAAAAATCCAAAAAACAAACAAACAGAAAACCCAACAACAACAACAAAATAATTGAAAATTGGAAGTTATAGCTTAGCATCAAAAAAGATGGAACTGCTGAGAGAAACTGAAAATAAGAAGGAAAACATATCCAAATTATTCTTCCAAAGGTCAAGGAAGATACTATGTTCATTCAGGAAATTACTCACTGGAAATGTCATTAAGTTCAAAATCCTAAGAGTAGTGGTAAGTAAGAGGACCTGCACAATATGCATGGTTCAAAACATACCCTGAGTGATTCTACCACTACATCTAAATGATGTATTACAAATAATACTTGATCAAAGCCAAAAATATAAAAAAGTTGCCTGCCACCAACATTGTTTCATGTTAAAATAGAAATGAGATATACTTTGAGAGCACAATAAGCTATACATAACAAAAGGAAAAATATGGTTGCAGTGAATACATACCTATTTGAGATGTAAATTGTTAAAAAATAACTAGAAATCAAGTTTATTTCAACTTTTGAAGTTTAGACAGAAAGTTCAGATCCATCTTACAGGATAAACATCAGCTTGTCCTACTAAATGTCCTTTTACTGGGTGTGGTTTTTTATCTCCTCTTATACAATTACCATAGTCTCCTTTGGACAATTCAGAAATACTTTTGGTTTCTACTAATCCACCTTTCTTTTTGAATCCTCATGGTAATCCTTAACAGCTATTTGTCCAGATGAATTTTCAGTTTCTGAATAGAGGAAAAACATTGGCTAAAATCTGCCCACATATTTATCTCAAATTGGTATAAGTATTCTGTCTCATTCAGTGCAGATGAGCAGTGAAAGAATATTTTAAAACACATTAGTACAACTACTGTCTACAAATATATCAGACAGCATAAACTGCAGCTTCTTCATGGATTTTGAAATCCAGATTCATTTAATTTAAATTTAAAAGCCCTCACAACATAAACAAAAAAGCAAGCTATTTTGAATGTATTGAAGTAAACTAAAGCTGTAAGGCCAATGATTTACTTTGTGAGAACTTATTAAAAAAAAAATCAGTTGACTGCAATATTGTTTTATTTACAAACTAGTAGCAATATGTGTAACCCTTATAATAATGTAATTCTAGCAATTTGTGCCTTCCTGACTTCAAGAAATTTATGTTTAAAAGTAATAAAAAGGAGAACAGAAAAAAAAGCATTCTGTGTGCCATCCTAAGTGTTCTGGGCGTCACAATCACTAGATCTAGGGGTCTCATGGTCTAGACAAATCTGAGGATGATCATGTGTTAAAACATAATAGAATTATCTCATTAATAAAAGATGTCAAAACAGAATAGAATTATCACACTGAACTTCAATTGAATCAATGTTTCACCTACACAGAAAATTTTCAGTGAAACAATTCCCTGAAGTGAAGCTACAAACTATGACAAACTTATTTTCTAACAGATTACAAAGCCAGAGTACATGTACAATTTACCTTTGTGTAGCACTTGAAACTACTTTTTTTCTTCTGCAGAATTGCAGCATCCTCCCTTCCATTTTTCTTTGAAGTTCCACTGTCTTTCACACAGAAGGAGTTTTCCAGAGGGGCTGTCTGACGCGTCACAAAGCACTGCTGCTACACAGGTTGCTTTGGCTGGTATTGTTTGAATGAGTATGGTGACCTGAAAAGGGCTTGGAAAGTCAGGGCATTTTATCAAAAAATGTCCCAATCTACCTGATAGGTAGAAATAATATAAACCTAAGAGTCTGTAGGAATGAAGTAAAATTAGAATGGGTCTTTTTTCATCTGTGCTCCCTGCCATATACATTTTGACTTCTTTACATTTAGAAAACCAGAGCCATACTCATATTTTTACATCAGAAAACAATCTATCCCTCATTTTTAAACTGGATTATGTTGTCCCAGTGAAGATTGCTCCTCTACCCTTGGTCCCTTCTTTTTTACTTTGATGGCTTTGAAAAAAATATACAAGCATATAGCAGAAGAAACAGTTTGCATTGTTCCCTACTTTATTGACATTGTGGGTCAAGTGCCCAGAGAGTTTAAGCTGCTCCACAGAGGCGAAAACCTGGCATTTGCCAGAGCAAAAGATCAAAAATGATTTTTTTTTTTAAGTTCTCTGCAAACATTCATTCTACAGTAATACTAAATCAATGTCCTACCCTTACTTTGAGGAGACTATAAGTTATGATCTACTCTAAAATAGGAATCAGGGATTTTAATGTGCAGAATCAAAGCTTTCATAAAGAGTCAAAACCTGGCAATTTTTCTTCTGAGCCCACAGCTACAGTTGAATTGTATTTCTCCTATTAAAACATACTTTATTTTTTATTTTTTGTTGTTAAATAAGCAATTTTCTCTCTGTTGCAAAGAAAAGCAATCACCCTGAATTTCTCCTCACAACAGTTTGTCTCCAAACTAAGAGTCATTCTTTGAGTTTGATATAAGTCATAAAAGTTATGATATTTCCAAAATGTTTCCCTCACTGGCACTTTAGTTTACATTAACAATTCACGTAGAATGACTTGGTCTAAAAAATCTGTATTTAGCTCTGCTTCTTTATGACAGCATTTAAACACAAAATGGGAGAATTAGAAACTTACATGCAACTAATAGGAGTGAAAGAGAGAACTGTTCTCAAAAGCACCATTAGAGACATCTAAAGGAACTAGAGTGCACAGTAGCATAAAAGCAATTATTTTTGTATATGAACGACAACAACAAGAATTCATCCTTTTCTCCAATTGTTTTTTTTTTTTAATTGGACACCACAAACAGGTACTATTTATGAGGAGATGCCTTTTCTTGTTCTTTAACCTTTGCCAGTTTCTGTCACTCTTTTTCTATAGGTAATGATCCTCACAAAACAATAACCTCTGCCAATGCATTTCTCATTTGGAGAACATGCACAGTTTAGTTCCGATTTTGATCTTCTCTTAAACTGATTCTCCTCTGCCACAGATCTGTAAGACATAAAAATACATGAAATGTTGATGCATCATTCAGTACATTGTTAATTTGCAGGCAAAGGAGAGAGGCTGCACAATACAACAACATGTCTGTATCTATTCTGCTGGGCACAAAGATCTAGCCTGGGCCAAAGGTCTCCTCTGCAGCCTCAAAGCTAAACCAGCAAAGCCAATGCAACACTGATCTGCCCAGAGTGGCAGAACCCTGCCAACCATAAGGTCAGGTCTGTGCACCAGCATGGGGGTCAGTCAAGGGTTGCAACTTCCCCCCATTTTTGACGAGTCCCAAAGCTGAAGATTCTTATAAATTCAGCTAGCTGATTATGATGATAGAAAATCAGATGCAGCTAGCAAGTAGGAGCTCCTTGTTCTGTCTCTAAACCCATCAGAAATTACTCAGAGATATGAAAATTGTTAGATATCTGTGCATAGGTCTAAGATACATCTGCAGTCTATAGCTGGAATAGAAGTGAAAGATTTTCACATGTTCTCACTATACACTCTGTCTTAATTTCCAGGTCTGCTGGAGATGGACGGGCATTCATAGGCTTTCTCCTTTTAAGTATTGTCATAATATTCAACACAGAGTGAATACATTTGTGCTCAGAAATACTGTGCCCTTCCATTGTCACAACTCAACGTGGAGGTACTTAGCCATTATTTTTTTTACTTTTTTGGACAAGGATTGTGCTATGTGGTTATCTTTGTGTCCTATACCGGCTTTTATGCATGTGTACATAGGCATGCAACTGAAATCACTACAGGTTTGTAAGTAAGACAGCAGTTCAATAACATTAACCTACCTGAAGAGAAGATAGCCAATGCACAAATCTCAAAAGTGATTGCTAATGATCTGGCTGATTTTAGAAACAAGGTTATAAGTAAAAGTCATGATTGGCATCCTTAAAATGAAAATACTCCTTATTTCTAATGGGGATTTCTAGATTGTTTTTGTCTTGCAAATGTCACACAAAAAATTTAATAAAACATTTTTGCACAGACACAATAATTTTTCTACTTTTCTCTATCTCCCAGCTGACAGGTAAAAGAGGAAGCAAATAGCAGAACAGGGGGAAAAAAGAAATAATAAAAATTCCCCATGTTTAGAAAGATGGAGACATAGATTATGCACTTTATAAAGTCAAAATTCTGTGCTTTGCTATATAGCTAAGGACTTTTAACTTTCTCATTATAAGGTCTGTTTAGAAGTCAATTTTTTATTCTCTGCAAAGGAATTTTTAAAGCTACTGATTATGGTGTAGCAGCATTGCTTTTGTAGAAATTGAGAGGACATTGCAATAATAAAGCCCTGTTGGAAGCTGATTATATTTGTGATTAGAAGAAAAATTGCCCTAGA
>JAOTBB010001192.1:24413330-24430968 GCA_025629985.1 Chamaetylas fuelleborni
GCGGGGGCGGGCGAGGAAGCAGCGGGCGCCGCTGGCCCCCGCCGTAGCCGGGCTGGCCCCGGTGCCGAGGATCCAGCTGTCCTGCCAGGCGGAGGCGGGCCGGGCAGGCCTGAGCAGGGCTGCTCGGAGCAGGGCAGAACCGCGCCCGCTGCCCGACAGGCACCAGAAACAGCCGGGGACCGTCCTTCGGCCCCACTAGCGCATGGATGGAGCTGCTCGGGAGAGCAGGGATAGCAAGCTGTGAGAGGTAAATACATGGCAGTTCTTCACCTAGGACAATATTTTGCCAGTACACCTGTGCACCCAGGATCTGTGTTTCACTTACATCTAAACTCTGTAAGAAAAACTCACAAGTACCAACACCAGATACTAGCTCAGCTTGGCACAAACTTTAGCGCTGCTGTTCCAGTTACCGGCACTTAAGGCTCAGCTTTTTAAAACGGCCATTTTTATTAAGTACCTTGTGGCTGTGTTACAAAATTATGTTTCCTGAACTGTATTTTTCTTTCTGCCTTGATGCAGTTTTCCCTGCTTCTGCAATAAGGAGAACCCATCCTTCATTTGAAAGGGGAAACAAAAGCCAAACGTGGTTTCTGCAGATGAATTCTGAGGTAGTAGAGGCAATTCCGTGTTAGATTGTCTTGTTTCTATTAAATCTGGTTTTTGCTGGTATTAGGATTTGAACATTAGAATTCACCCGCTGAAAGGCAGTCATAGCTTATCTCTCTATTCCCTAACCTAGAGGGAATCTAGAGGAAAACAGTGGGATATGAGGCAAGGAGCAGAAGATTGTCAAACAGTGAGGGCCTAAAATTGTTCTACTAACAATTACCTTTTTCTTTGTAGGATTCACCATTCTTTAGAGTACTGTTAAGTATGTGTGGTCTCAAATATGAATGTTAACCTCTAGGTTAACCTCTGGCTAAGGGTCCCTAGGGAAATACAGAGATGTCAAAGAGGTTTAAGAAAACAGAGGTAAAAAAAAAATTAAAAATTGAAACAAATATGGCTACGTTTTTGGAAAAAAACCCCCACAATGATCTACAGCAGAATAAGACCTGTAATAGTTCAGAGAAACTTACGAGAGAAGATATTAAAATCTACTATTTTTAGGATGTTGTTACCTAACAAATATTTGCCTTGGGAAGAATAAATTGGACACTTCATTCCATGGAATTTGCCCACCACACCCATCCTATCTTTACCTCACCAAGATAAAGCTAAAGCCACTTACCTATATGTAACTTGAACTTAAATATCACTTAGTTACAAATCACTGATATGTAGCTGTGGTCCAACATGTATTGGTGACAAGAAAAACTTCTGAATGCCATAGACACTGTGTATGGCAAGACAATACCTCATTGAAGCTACAATAGTCCAGGCTTCATATTAACAGCTCATGTGGCATGAAATAGGGACCTTACTTGATTGCTAAATCTTGCTGTAAAAATAGAGCTAGCAGAAATGCAGATAACATACCAATAAGCACAAATACATCCATTTATTAATGATACAACTGTCTATTTTGCAGCTTCATGTATTCTTGGTAAGCACGGACAAAAGGATTGCTCAAAAATGTTTCACCACAAGCAGGAAAAAATGCCTGAGGAGTCACACAAAATGAAAGTTTCCAAAACTTTTAAGTTTTGGCTAGTATATATATATTCATTTAGAGAGAAGGTGCTGTCATGGTTTAACCTCATCTGCCAACTACTCACACTCACACTGGTGGGATAGGGAAGAGAGAATCAGAAGGATAAAAGTGAGAAGACTTGTGGGTTGAGACAATAGGGAAAACAAAGGCTGTGCACACATGCAAAGCAAAACAATGCTTATGCTTCCCATGGGCAGGTGGGTGTTCAACCATCCCCAGGAAAGCAGGGCTCCAGCATGGGTAATGTGACTTGGGAAGACAAATGTCATCAGTCCGAAAGGCCCCCCTTCTTTATTCTCCCTCTCAGCTTTCTATGCTGAGCATGACGTCATGTGGTGTGGGATATTCCTATGGTCAGTTGGGGTCAGCTGTCCTGGCTGTGTCCCCTCACAACTCCATGTGCCCCCTGAGCCTTCTCACTGGTGGTTTGGGGTAAGAGGCAGAAAAGGCCTTGATGCTATGCAAGTGCAGCTCAGCAATAACAAGAATGTCCCTTTGTTATCACCAATTCTTCCAGCACAAATCCAAAACACAGCCCGATACCAACTATCATGAAGAAAATTTATTCTACCAAAACCCAGCCAAAACCAGCACATATATTCATTCAGCAGATACAGAACAAACACTTAGATAATTTAAAGTTCTCATCTTTTGGGATGAAGTGAATTATCAGAACCCTACTTTGGCATAAGAGTAGGAAAACTCATCAAACACTCCTTTCATCTATTACAATGTTACATTGCCGTTTCTGAAGGGAAAAAAAAAAGAAGAAAAGAGTATGGACTTTTATTAAGCAAGCTTACATGGTTTTAACTCATTGAAGCACTACTAGATGAGAAGCTAATGAAGTGATTTTTTTTAAGCTATCTTTTCCAATTCAATATTGTCAGTATGAGTGCTCCAGTTTTTTGCTAAACAAACACTATTGTTTGAATTCCTGCAACAAACCAACCTACCAGGACGAGATAATGAAGTCTAAACACTCCTTTATAACAAGAACTAAACAAGATCTTTCCAGTCAGAGGATTAAAAAAAATTACATCAAACCAGGTTCGAGTGAAGGCATAAAAAATCAAAATTAAAGGAAACAGTGCAATTCAGAGCAGGCCGTCGTTTTCCAAATCTAGCTTGCTTGGATGTCAGTAGCTGCTATTCAATATTGTATTAGATACAGTGGAAGCCATGCTTGCATTTCCCATTCCTTATCACCATCCTCCTGTCACACACACATGCATCCCAAATGGTAGTCCTAATCATTGCTTCACTGCCTCAGCCCTAGAATCAGTCACAAGCTATGCTTCTCTGTAATTTTTCTTGGGCTTCAAATGCTCTCAGCATAGCTGGGTCTTGGTCCTGCACCTGACATGGGTTGGGTCCATGGCCGGCTGGATGCTGACCTGGGCAGGCTGAGGAGACGCAGGCCCAGCCACAAAGAACAGCTGAGTGGTGGCAATATCAGCACGGTTCTGTATGGGTGCCTGGGCAGAATGGATACTGCTACAAATTGTTTGCAGGCTGGTTAAAGAACCAGTGGAAGAAAAAATGACTGGCATGTCAGCATGACTACATGGCACCTATCAAGAATTTTTTTTTTTCTTTTAAGACACACATTTTCAAACATCCTTTTTCTTCGTCACTGCCAGTGAAGTGTCACCTGCTTATTTGCAGAGGATGTACCTTTGCTGATCGACCAGCAATTGAGTTAAACCCATGGGAGTTTTCTCAATATCTTTTATAATGTAAAGTTTGCATCCTTGGCAAAAAACATCAGTGGTATATAACTTCATGTTATATACCACTTCATGCTAATGAATAAATGTGATTTGATTACCCCATAAGAATATCTGGAGGTTCACACCAAGAGGAAAACTGTGATGATCTCAGTTTGCAATACCTGCCAGGAACACACAGTGCCTGTTAATATTTGCTCATATTCCACCTTCCTACTGCATCAGAAGAGTGTAATGTAGCCAGTGGAGCTAGACAGTCCTCCCTTAAAGGAAGTGGACATACCATCAAATTCAGTGCTTCTCCTGGCACAGATCTCAACTGTATCCAGTAAAATCTAAGTAATTTAGCCAAAAGTGCTTTAAACAAAAAACGTTATATGAAATTCAGTAAACTAAACCTCAGAAAAATGAGTGTAATTTTCCATTATTCCTATTAATGTTTTGAATAGGTTGGCAATGAAATAATGAACTCCCTTAAAAAAAAAATGAAGTCACTCCTAGGTTTAAGTTTCAGTTTTGTGTTGGTGAAACAGAAGAAAGGGAACTTAGATCACTTTGCAGCCTTTTCTTTTTTAAAAGGCTGCAAAATAAAACACTTGAGTCTAAAAGAAGAGAAACAGTCTATATGAAAGCATATCTTCTTTTTCCACTTGTCTGTGCAAATTCTTCTGGAAGAATACAAATGCTACTGGCCAGATTCACATCCGAGTTTCTCAAACAGAAACGCTTCTTTGTTCACCTTCACAGTCAACAAACCTAGCTGAGACAACACTCACAAAATTTTCCCTTACTGACATAATTTTCTTCCATACAATGAGACAACTTGCTAGATGAGGTGTGATATTTAAACTCTGACCATAAACCATACCTTTTTTCTAATGTTCCTAGTTTCACTAAGTTTCACATTATAACAGTGTATTGGGAACATAAAAGGTTGCAGTGTTAAAAAGCAGGTGCACTGGCCGAAGTAAGATCTTCCTTCTCTTAAATAACATGTGAATAATCTGCATTCTTCAAAGAAAAATAAGGTCTTGTTGTCAGGAGAAACTGTCAATGTAAGTACAGATAAGAAAATAAAAATAACATTATAGGAAAAGTTACACAGATAACAGACAAGAAAGAAGTAAATGTACCCTGGGGAATATGCAAATCACACTGACTGAAGTTATGCATCTGCCTACCAGCTTATATTTTGAGGTCACAAAACTTAACTTAATATCCATTTTCTTATTGTTTTGCAGGTTAACTGGTATCATTGTATGAATTTGCAATCCCTTTCTCTGAGCTGCTGAACTACATTGTACTGTACTGACTAGTAGTACCATAAAGGAACTTCCTTCTCACAGGCTTCTCACTTGTGCTTTAAGACTCATATTCAACATAATATTGAAATGCCAGTGACTTTCTTCTCCTTCTGTTTTGCTCAGACCATGCTCCCCCTTGCTCCCCTTGGAATTAGCAAGTTGCAATGCTCTTCCTTATTTTCCTGTTACAGCCTTCTTCCCTAATTCTCCTCTAAAGCCTTAAACACTTTAGTCCATTAAAATCAGTCTTTGGTCCATTGTTAAAATGGCTTTGCTTGCACTGAGATCTTCATTATTAGAGAAGGGAGTAAGCTATTTCAAGTGCAGCCAACTAAAATAATAATTAAATACTACTTATTGGTACCTAGCAACAACTTACTCCTTTCTGATGTTGTACGTCTTGTCTATAAATATTTTAGAATAAAACACTTCAACTGTGCAACCCAGATTTAAGTTTGCTATGCTCATTTGGCTGCAACCACTAAAATATGCAGGTTTTACATCTATCTTTACAAAGCAGACTTCATTACATGGTTCAGCAGAAATGAAAGGACAGCTAACACTTACCAGTGTTTGAATATAAACTTTAAAGAAATCAAAAGAAAACCCAGAAACCATAGTATTTGTTTTAGGTTATTTTGTTTAAAAGAAAAAAATAATAAGCAGTCTTAATGTGAGCTGATAAAAAGCAGAACCACTTAAGGAACCATGACACTGGTTTAATCACCTTTCTTTCCCAATACCAGATGTCTCACTGACATGTAACTGAAATTTCAGTATTACAAATAGTCTCATTTTGAAAGGCAACTTACACCCATTTTTTAACATGTGCTGCAATGCAAAACTGCTCATTCCCAATGCCTTTCTTCTGCCTCTTTCACACAATCTTGTATTTTTTTTTAATCAATACCTTAATAACAAAATTTTATAAAGCTGTGCAGTCCCAGGACAGCGAAAACATCTACCACCAGGCAAGGTTCTAGCAGATACAGCTTTGAAAAGCTGATCAGATTTTTCCTCTAAAATAGGATGCATCATACAAGACAACGACCTGAGTCACTGAAACAAGAATGCAAAAATATGCATTTTATAATGCATTGGTTCTAAAACTCTAGAAATCAACAGTCTGTATACTGTGGATATTTCTGTTGGAATAAATATGGTTGTATCTCCAAGGACAAGCTGAATCAATGGATTAAATAAATTATTTTATAATTTCTTAAACCAGACTTTCACATGCTTGTTAAAATTAGAATGACTAAAGGAGAAGACAACTATTTAGACTGGAATATCATCAAATAGTATCAGTATTAAATATTTTAACTTATTCAATAATCAATACCAAGCACATTTATTACCATACAAGCCAATAGATGGACAAAGAAGATGAAGCCAAGCATACTTTACCATAACAGAACTCAAACCAGTGTTACTGAACCTTAACTGAGAGTAGAAAACCCCATCTGGGTTTTAGGTGTGTGCATGTATCAGCATGCATCAGGCCAATCTCTTCTCTGTGCCTCCCCAATGCTGTTGCATTTACAGCTGCTGACATGGAGAAATGGAACATGTGTTACCCATTTGCTAAACCTATGGCCCACAGACAGCTGGGGAGCACGTAACACTGTTCAGATTAACCGTAGTTGTGTCTTACACGTGATATGTGCCCCCTCACAGTCCTTAATGCAGAGCAGAGAAAGCCAACATTCACCTCACCGATTATTTGATTATAGATGGATGAGAGCACATGCACCCTGCACCGTGTTTGTTATTTACACTGGGGCTCCTTCAGTGTGCGTGTCTGAACCAGGCTTGGGGCTGACCTGCTGGGGAGCAGCTCTGCAGAGAAGGGCCTGGGGCTCCCGGTGGACAACAAGCTGCCCATGAGCCAGCAGCATGTCCTGGTGGCCAAGAAATCCAATGGGATCCTGGGGACATTGGGAGGAGCATTGCCAGCAGGTGAAGGGAGGTGATCCTGCCCCTGTACTCAGTTCTGGTGAGGCCTCACCTGGAGTTCTGTGTCCAGTTCTGGGCTCCTCAGGACAAGAGAGACATGGAGCTCCTGGGGTGGGTCCAGCAGGGGCTCCAGAGATGATGAGGGGTCTGGAGCATCTCTCTTATGAGGAAAGGCTGAGGGAGCTGGGCCTGTTCAGTGTCAAGAAGAGACAACTGAGAGGAGACCTCATCATTGTCTATAATTATCTGAAAGAAGGGTGGCAAGGGAATGGAGTCTGGCTCTTCCTGGTAGTGCCAAGCAATATGACAAGAGGTAATGGGCAGAAACTGACACACAGAAAGTTCCATCTGAACATCGTGGGAACTGTATTATGCAGGTGACCACACACACTGGAACTGATTGCCCAGAGAGTCTCCCTCATTGGAGATATTCAAGAACCACCTGGATGCAGTGCTGAACCATGGGCTCTAGGATAACCTTGCTTAAGCGGGATGGTTGGACTAGATGACCCACTGTGGTCTGTTCCGACCTTACCCTCTACATGACTCTCTTTCCTAGCTGTTGAGTCCTCTGATCCGAACGAAGCACTAAATTATTTGGAAAAATCACCTTTCGTTAAAAACAAATCCAAACCCACAAAAACTTGAGCACAGCTTAATTAATTCAAAATTAAGGAGGAGAGCAAGGATGGTGAGTCAGACCAAGGTCTTTATAGTTGCATCCTCTTTCTTAAAAGTAGCAGTGTTACTATTGCAATTGTATGTATTTGATTTGGAAGAAACGGCTGCTGTTAGCAGGAATCTTTCTTTAATGAAGTCAGACATATATTTTGAGAAATGCCTGGGTAAGTTTAGAAGAACCTGTAAGCTTGAGGAGGTTCTTCTCACTTGTCTTTTACCATATAATGATTTGCAGCTTAGCAAATTAGCTTGTTGACTCACAGGTGGTATCTTAATATCCCTTGATTTCTCTTTTAGAAACTTATCCGGTATTTTGTGGTACTTAGTGCTTGTTCACTGAGATCAAAGCTGACAAGTTATTCTTAGGCCAGCTTGACTGAGCAGGATCTTCTTCTGAAGCTAAGGCCAAAAAAGGAAAGCATATGCCCAGTGGAAACAAAGTCAGATTACATGGGAGAAATACAGAGGTTCAGCTCTCCGACAGGAGATTCATGTGGCCAGAGCTCAGTTAGACTTGAAGCTGGCCAGTAGTGTGGGGGACAGAAAAAGTAGTTTTTAAAAATATGTCAATAATTAAAGGCAGTCCAGAAATAACATGAGCCTGTTACATGATGAGGATGGTCACCTCACAGACAGGGACATAGACAAGGCAGAGATGAGTTCTTTGCTTCAGTCTGCAACATTGATGAGGTTCTTGATCACAGCCGCATGTGTTCATAAGAAGGTCCTGCCTGAGAAGCTTAATTCCCTATTATGACAAGGTGACCCACCAGCTTGATCAAGGGAAGCCAGTTGATGTGATCTTCTTGGATATCAGTAAAGCTTTTGATACTATCTTTCATAGGATCCTTCTGGACAAAATGTCCAGCACACAGCTTGATAAACACATCATGTGGTGGGTGAGCAACTGGCTTGTGGATTGGGCATGGAGGGTTACAGTGAATAGGGTGACATCAGACTGGGGACCTGTCACTGCTGGGGGGTTCCACAGGGCTCCATCTTAGGCCTGGTGCTTTTCAACGTCTTCCTAATTGACTTGGGTGCTGGCGCTGAAGGTACACTAAGTGGGGTTGTTTTTTGTCCTCGATTGGGTAGGGCTGTTGATTTCCTCAAAGACAGAAAAGCCACCTGGGACAGGGCAACCCTGGATGTATGAACGAACTGGAAAATTAGAGGCTGGAGAGCAGCTCCACTGAAGTGGTCTGGTGGGTCCTGGTCAGTGGCAAGTTGAATATGGGTCAGCAGCGCCCTGGCAGCCAGGAGGGCCACCTGTGTCCTGGGGGACATCAGGGACAGCATCACCAGCCAGGCAAGGGAGGGGATGGTCCCGCTCTGCTCTGCACTGGGGCAGCCTCACCTCCAGTGCTGGGGACAGCTCTGGGTGCCACAATATGAGAAAGACAGTCTGCTATTTGAGAGCATCCAAAGGAGGGCAGTGAAGATGATGAAAGCCTTTGAGGGGAAGCTGTGTGAGGAGTGACTAAGATCACTTTGGTTTGTCACTTCCGATGAAGGAACCTTTTGAATTTTGGAAGACTAGAGAGTAGTTTCAGTGATAAGTAGAGAACTAGGTACACTAGACTGCATGTCAGGGGCATGATCTTAGAGAACTAAAAAGAGAAGTCAGGACAGTGGTTATTGGACAAACTTTTCAGTAGCAGCCTTTCATTTCTACTTCCTTGGACTTGTCTGCATTCACATGGAGCTCTATTTGCCATCCTGTTTCTCAGAAAAATCAATAGTTCTTTTGATGTGTACTGAGAAGGGAAGATATAACAATATTTCTAACTTCTGGCTGCAAATACACATATAATTCCTGTAAGTGCTAGATAGTTTGTTCTTTGTGATCTTCACTAATGCTCACACATCTTTGAATAGATCCAGGGCTTTTAGAGTAGTCAGGATGCACAATTTTAGAAACTATGTAGGAAAGATATGAAGTTGAAGTTGACTTTTTAGGATTGCATAAGTATTTTTTGGTATTTAAAGAATTTATCATCTAAAAAAAGGTAGAGTGCTAGTATAGAGCTATTTGATTATGTAGAGAGGCTAAAACCAAGGGTGTATGTATATGGATTAATTCATGTGAAAGAGGAAAGAAGAAAATGATCAGACCAGGTGGCAATGAAAAAGGCAGAGGTGACAAAGGTAGTATTTCTTTTGTCATCTACACACAGATATACAGGAATAAAAAGTACAATGTAAACCTTCATTAAACTCCTTTTTTTTTTCACTTTAAAAATGTGGTATATGAGGGCTCAGCCAGAAGTAGGAAGATTATAATCATGTCTTTTGAACCTGGAGCTACAGGAAATCACAGCCTCTGAAATTGTCTTTATACGATTTTTTAAACATCCATCATCAGCACAGAAGTGAGCTTGCCATTCTGAAAGGTGTAAAAATATCCGTGGCAGAGAGAGCTTTGGTGGTGTGGGAAGGATCAGTGTTTAGAATAGTTCAAAGAGCAAAAGAATAATTAATTGCTATCTGTATTCCTATATAGAGAGTTGTGAGGGTTTTGATACTTTGAGAAACGTTGATGGTGTTTAAGTGGGATATTCCTGCCAGTTTTATGACAGTACAACTAGCAATTTAAAATTTACATTTCTGTCAGAAAATGCATCTGTTTAGAGAACAAGAATATTGTAATTGACAGTTCTAAAGATCTCTCTAAAAATAAATTTTCCTTGCAAGTTTTTGCTACATTGTACAGTCAATCAGTTCCTTTGCTTTATTTATGGTGGTATGCCTTCTCTCCTGACAACTCCGTGTTCCATGTGTCTGATTGTCTTTCATATGCATCTGGCACCTATATCACTCTGCCATTCATTTGTTTAGAAATTCACTTTGCTTTATACTGTTTCCTCTCATTTTGTGATTTCTTTCATCTTTCCCTCCCTTGCCAAATCCTTTAGAGTCCTTTTCCCTTTATTATGTTAAATCTTATCACAAGGGCTTCAGTTCTTCACTGAAGGACCTATTCAAGGCTGTAGTAAATGAAAAGATACATATATCTTTCACAAGGTCGTCTTCAAGCTTCTTATCAATTCTTCAACATCACCCTCTTCCTAAATATTCGAAGAATCCCTCACTGTCTTGCTAAGAAATTGCTGGAATGATTGATATTTATTGAACCTAAGATATTACTTGTCCTTCCATATCTATTCATCTTCCTGGGCCTGTAACTCAAAAGAGTGATGGGAGACTGTTGTTGACCAATAAGCTTCAGGGTATTGAAAGGAGTGTTCAGGGCACTGCCTTGTCTTGGGCTGTGTTTGAGGCCATCTAGTGTGTGGGCACAGTGTAGTTTATGCATTCTTATGTTGCTCCAAAGGAATTTTGTACTGAAACAGTCTAATAAACTCAAAAATGATACAGTGTGAATAAGAATGAGACATTGACACAGGGGTGTATTTGTAACTGCTTTGAGGTCTTCCCTTGTTTTCTTATAAGTTAGTGGAAGTATTTGCATGATTTTGAGTATAGTTGAGTTTAGACAGTTTCCAGCCTAGCATTATATAATGAGACTGTTCAATCAGTTTAGTGTACTCATAGAATAGGCATTTAGAACAGGCATTGGTCCAGTTTTTACAGCAGAATCTGTTTCTGGGGAAAATGTTGGTGAGTATGTTTACATACTGAAACTGAAAAATGAAGTTCAGCTTCTGCTGTTTTATAGACTTTGTGCAAAATGTCATCGGATGAGGAGAGAAGCACAAGTCCAGTTTTGCCAAAAGACTTTGTTCAGGAAAGTTCTGTTTCTACAGATCCTCAGGTAGGACAGAAGCAATATAATTTGGTTTACTGTCATGGAATTTTATTTGGGAAAGGATAACTACGAGGGAATCTAACTAAATGTGCATCTTTTTTATATTTTACATACACTGGAAAAATAATAAAAATGTTAATGAAAAAAAACAAAGTAGACTGCAAAAAAAACTGGTACTAAAATGTGTTCAATTAGATTCCTCTTTTGTGCATTTCACAGGAAATTTATGTAAAATTTTTTTATCTAAACTTCAGTTTGATCAGCTGCAGGTAAAATAGGCAATTTTCTTACCTTTTTTCCCTAGTGTTATTCTTTATTTGTGTTAAGCCTTATCAAGAAGACAGAATTTGACACAGTAGCATAGAAACCCATTATTTTTGAGAGATGAAGAGTAACTATATTTTAGGCTTTCCCCATGATGTTGTAAAAACTGAATTTTTTTTTCATGGATTTATTTCCCTTGGAGTAGTATTATGGCCAAGTTAATCATAGACAGGAAATGATTGCTTTTTGTTTTGTTTTTTTTACTTTTTTCATCAAATATGTCGGGATGTGCTGTAACTATAATACTGGAGGATTTCCTTTTCTGTGCTCATCATTCTTTCAAGAGGAGGCAATGGTACTGGATAAACTCTTTGTACCATTCTTTTGAAAGAAGCAGATTTTCATGATTTAATAATTGGTTATTCCTATTTGAGTAGTAGATTGTGTGTTTTATCCTTTGTTGGGGTACCATCCAAACCAGTTTTGACAATAACATGTTTTGCTAGTTGCCCTGTAGAAGTGCATCTCCACTTTTGTCACCTGGTGAAATGGGCATATACAGCAGCAGCACTTCATAATTAAGAGGTTTTCTTCTTTCTTTTTTTTACCTTTTGGATTGACTTGTACCTTTTAAACAACATTTTAAGAGGCAATTAATTTCTACAGCTCGTGTACTTCTCTATTTGTGTTTGTATCTCACGGAGAAGTTTTTATAATCTTTGTTTAGGAATAGTAATGCATCTGTGTTTCCAATGCCTTTTTGTAGTCAGAGAACAAGATAAAAGCATCGCGCTACAAATTTTGAAGGACCAGAATTTTCTGTTATGACTTGGTTGATTATCAAAGAGGCTCTAAGGCCACATCGTAGAGAATGATAAGCTTATACTAATGAGTGACTGTTTTGTCAATGAGAACGTATCTAGAGAAAAATAGTTCCAGTTGGAAGTGACCTACATCAGTCATTGGCCAAACTGCCTGACCATTTTGTGGCTGACCAAAAGTTAAAGCATGTTTTTAGAGGGCATTGTCCAAATGCCTCTTAAACAGTGACAGGCTCGTGGCATCAAACGCTCTCCCTAGGGAAGCCTATTTGATTCCCTCTCAGTAAAGAAATGCTTCCTCGTGTCAAATCCTCTTTGACACGATTTTGAAGCATTCCTACTCATTCCATCACTGGATCCCAGGGAGAAGAGATGGACATCTCCTCTCACACCCCATGCCCAGGAAGCTGTACAGAGCAAAGAGGTCACCTCTCAGCCTCCCTTTCTCCAAACTAGAGAAACCCAAAGCTACCCCTGGTACGAGTTTGTTACTGTTGAAAAAGAACCCTGAGGTCACAGCTGATCAATAGGAATGTTGACAGGGAAGTACTCCACTCCATTTAGATAATTTTGGAAGTTCTGTTCTGTTTTGTTTGGTTGAGGCTTTTTGATAACGTGTTACTTTTAAATAGAGACCAGATTATTAATTTTTCCTTACGAAGAGACCCATTCTTAGAGAATTTCCACTATTTATAATGGGTTATGTGAGACTTTATCTATTCAATCTGTTCTTGTCATATTGTGTAGTAAACTTGACTACAATCCTTAGTCGTGTCTGTAGATTTTTATTTAAAAAATAGAAAAAAAATCTCAAAAGAATCTGATTTTTTTGGTGCCACCTGTTCATTGCATCACTAGATTTGCTTCTAAAAAAACAAGGCATTAAATAGTTAAAACTCCACTGACCTTCAAGTCATAGAACTATATTCCTCTAGTTTTATACATGAATAGAATTGTTTGCAGTTGACAAAACAGCTTGAAAATTTTGTTTAGAGCAGAACCAAGATAGTAAACCAAAGATATATTGTCAATTTTATTTTTTTATGGTTTTATTTTAAATGTACTGGTCAATATTGCATTCCGGTTGCAGCATAATTGTTATGGAGTATTTAAGATTGAGGCAGTACACTTAATCACTCAATGTTTCCGTACATATTCCCACACTGTCTCCAGGATTTTTTTTTTTTTGGTGAGTGTGTCTAAGCTTCTGATTACAACTGGGATACTGTGCTTTCTTTAAGATTTGCCTTTCGACTTCATTTCAACAGTGTTGTAATACTGTAATTTATAAACATTTATTTCCAGATTTGTCACTGGATGCTGTCTTTTGACACTTTCTGTTGGGGCGTAAGCGTGCGTATTCCTGTTCAGAGTGGATTCTTTGAGTTTTAATAAAAGAGTTAGAACTTGAAAGAAATTTCCTGCCATAACTTGATACATGTGTTTTGAATGCTAGACATGTCTACAGTAGGACAGATAGTGTGATAATGAATAAATTGGGTGATTCAATGTGAGACACCCACTTGCATGTGACATCTAACCTGCTAGGTCCTTTGAATTGACTAAGATAATCATGGAGGCAACTGGAGCAGCTCTGTCTGAGAACTAACTTGTTTGTGGGGAAGAATTAGCTTTAAGTTGCTATTTGGCTACATGATCTCTTAGAATAAGACAGAGTTGTGATCTAACATCTTCTGCAAAATCATTAAATTTATATTAGTTAAGGCTAATATTGTTTTTTTTACTCAGCTGAAATTTTGCTACAGGGAGTTTTATATGGTATGTAGTTCCTGATTGAGATCTGAAGATAGCTGTTTTCTTCATTTGATACCTTATGAAATCTAAACTGTATACATTTAGGAAGATGTGGCTGTGGAAAAAATGGTAACTTTTTGATTTGCAGCTAACTTTACCTTTTACATGGAATGTGACACTCTTATTCAAAAGATACATCATGTATTTGTAATTTTGTAGCTTTGTATACATTTATTTAGGCTTTTGCTCTGAGCATGATAGATTAGAAGATGGGAAATGAGCATTTAAATGGAAACTAGAATTCAGATAAAATGTACCAAACCTAGCATCTTAAATTCTCTAATTAGGTGAAACATACAAAAATATAGAAGTTACTTTGAGAGTTTTGAAGTGTTATCCTTTTCTGTTGTTAGATACAAAAACATATTGCATGTAATTGGTACCTTTCATTGATTGTTTTCACTCTAACTTTCCCCAGATTGAAGAGGAAATTAATTTTTGAATTCACACTTGGTTTCTGAGGTTTGACCTCATTAGGATACTGAATAGAACTAATGTGATAATGCTAAGTGAAGAAAAAATAACTGCTAGTGGCCTGGTTTAGTATTTTCCAATGGGCATTGTTTTCCAAATCTTTAATTTGTAGATTTGATTTGTTTTAGTATGTAACTGGTACTGGAACTTGTTTAATTAATTACAAGACTGTATGTTTAAGCTATAATACATTCATTGTTTACAGTTTCACAATGAACACTAAATACCTTCATCCTGAAAATATGTTTCACTATGAGGTTTCAAAAAGATATTAATTGGCTTACTTTGCTGCATAGCATAATGCCACATACCAGTTAGATGGTTTCTTAACCGGAAAATTTCTAAGTTATATGTACACATTCCATATACCTGTGTAATTTAAAAAAAAAATAATATAAGGTGAGAATAATTTTACCCACTCTAAACAAATTCGTGTGTAATCAAATCTCTTTAATGATTGGCTTTGCAACTTCCACCAAAGAAATTACAATGTTACAGAGTGTGAAGTGTGACTGTGTTCAGTAGCATCTTTATCATGGCTATAAAAATACATGTTTTTCTTTGAAGCACTAGTGGTAGTGATTAGAAATAATAATGGTCAGTTAATAATTTACATAATCTGGGACTGAAGCTTTTTTCTAGTTCTTGTTTTAGATGCCTATTATAGTATCCAATGCTGGCATCTGTGAGAGTCTTTCTGTGCAACTGTTACAGTGCATATAGTTGTAATCAGAAGGAATGTGAACATTAAACAAGAGAAAGTTAAATTATTTTAGTCACTGTCGGAAAACAGCTCACTTTTGCAACTTTAAGGGAAATCCTCTTAGTTTTCACCACAATAATAAAAAAGAAGCCTCTCAAAATTATAGAAAATAATTTGCACTTCTTACATATGCCTGATTTTTAAAAATGTAATTGTAGTTTTATAATTCTTTGTCGCTACTTTGCTACAGGATGAATATGAAGAGCTATTTCGTTATACTGTAGTGACTCCGAAGTTTGAACAGTGTGTCTCAAAGTTGCCAGAACTTGCCCCAGAACAGAGAGCACCTGACAGAATTGCAGGGCTTACAGATGATGCCAGTCACCATAAGATTCCAGGTAGTATGCCCAAGGCTATGTGTTGAGCTTACAAGAACAGTGATACAATTTTATGACTTATATTTTTAAAAAGCTTCAATTTGAAAAATATATGTACCTCATTTGTAGTACATTTGCATTTTGCACAACAAGAAATTTAGGGAGGCATATTCCCTTAAGTGTTCGTTCTCTATGGCATCGCTTTCAGATGACAGTGTTGATGTACTGACATTTCTTTGTGTTTTCTGGTGCAGGTGTTTAAAAATGGTTGGTGTAATAGCAGAAAAAGGGATACCCTTACTTGCAGTATACTTCGTTGAAATTTGATGGATCACAGCTGGTTTTGCTCAAGCTTGTACTGCTGTGATAGAGAAATGCATATTGAAACAATGATTATTTGGAAGGGAGGATTACCTTAAAAGGGCTTTGTGTAATGACTAATTATGTCACTACATGAATGTCATTCTTCCTCTTTTAGTTCAATCCTGTTATTCTGGTTTTATTTTATTGCTTGATATTTAGGACTTAAACGTAGCATCTTGTGATGCATTAGTAACATGGATATTTTTGATCATGTTGTTTGCTTGTCACTAGCACTTAGGTTGGGAATTTTGCTTTGCTGTTAATTTTGCTTCAGAAGAAATAGTAAACAATCACACCTGCATTATTTATGGAAAAACTGACTTTATCTTCTATTCTTCATCATTCTATTTAATTATAAAAATATTTAACTACCTTTCTGTCTTCTCTTTTGAAACCTTTGTGGATGGCTTTATGTCTGCTGTTTAGAGGACCAAGTGACGTATTTATACCTTCCAACTTGGAAGCTTGGTCAACGCTATTTCTTTAAGTTTTTAGGCTCTGGAGCAACTGCTAGACAATCTGTATGGAAGGATTAAGGCTGCAGGAGATAGCAAGTGGTAGTGATGACAGCTGTGTAATGACCTTTAGCCCTTCTGTCCATCATGTCCTGCCTACCTTCTGCTCTCACCTTGACCTCATGGCACCACTCCCAGGATACACCAGGCCTTAGCATGAATTGTGTGTTAGCCAAAATCTGAGCAGGACGTACAAGAACAGTTAGGGCACGAGAAGAACGTCTGCAGTACAGAGATCACAGTGCAGCTGTGACTCCTGTTGCCGGTCTCTGCATGTGAACTATCATTACACAAGCTGTTCCCAATTCTGCAGCAGTCTGAGTGGGTTAAAGCCAGCTCAAGCCCATTGCTATGTTGCAAGTTCATTTTGCTGGTTACTTAGTTTTTATACTGTGTTGGTTTAAGCCATGCTTATCTGGCTAGCACAGAAATGTCTTCAGAGTTCTCAGTTAACTAGGGCCACTTACACAAGCAGTTGATCCACTCAACTGGTGCAGCCTTTTATTAAAAACAAAGGCCACTCAGAGCATCTTCCTGTGCTGTGATAACTTCAGCTTTCTTTAAAACATCTGTGATCACTCCCTGTATCTTCCCATAAGCAGAGTGCTTATCTCCCCTGAAAGTTTTTCCATTGTTGATCAGTCACATTCTAAGTCACAAATTGCCAAGATTCAAGTATACTTGCAAGACTCTTTATTTGTAGAGTAAATGGTCAGCTGTTGGAACTGTTTCTCAACCTGAGCTGGTATTCTTAAAACAGCAGTAAAAAATTTCAAACCCAGGTATGTGGAACTATATTATGAAATTCTAATTTTGGTATTTACTTCAGTGCTCTCTCTGCTTAAAGTTTTGTCTCCCAGTTTGAGTGGGGAGTTTTGTAAGGGAATTTTTGTGATACTCTGCTGTTCATAAGAAAGAATATCAGAATCAAAGCACTAGACTTGTACTTTTTTGGTACATGACTATATACTTTACTTTCTATCATATTTGTCTGAAGAGAAAATTGTAGTCAGTCATCCAGTCTCCCGTCTCTCTTTAACTCTTTCAGATGGGTTATACTCCTACTTTTTATTTTTTTTTCTGGGGTGTATTGGGCTTGCATGGCCAAACTTTACTAGTGGGGGTGCTACAGGGATAGCTTCTGTGAGAAGCTGCCAGAAGCTTCCCCATGTCCAACAGAGCCAGTCCCTGGCAACTGCAAAGGATGGG
>JAOTBB010001192.1:24446155-24459874 GCA_025629985.1 Chamaetylas fuelleborni
AATAAAACCTGGAGGGGAAAAAACTTGAACTATTGTTCTACCTCCAAACTTTTAAGAGAAACTCTTTTTATTTAAGGAATCTTTTGCACACTTTTAAATAAAGGATACTGTGTGATTTTTGTCTGAATCTCATTTAATCCCAATGACATTAACATCTATGTTCAAGAGAAAATGAAATTTACTTTTGTTACAAATACTTTTAGTTGCTTATGCAAGTAAGTGTACTTGACATGCACCCTAATTGTATTCTACAACAGTGTATTTAAATAGAAAACAGCAGGGTTGCATCATCCACACCGAGGGTCCAATTTAGGCTAGGTGAGGTACTCAGTCCATCAAATTCTTAAACATTTTCATTTTCCAAGTTTATGTTGCAGAACTCAATGAATATGTAAGGGTTCCAAGCATCTGTACTTTAGATCTCTAATTCCAAAACCTCAGGATTTCACAGTCTGTTCTTCGTATTCCTGGGATGCTCTGCAGCCAAGTCAAAGAAGGTTGCACACAAGAGGACAGTTTGGAATAGGACTTCAGACTAAGATACAGATCATCTTTTTAGTACAAACAGTAGGGTAGGATTCAGCACAAAATAATGCTAGCTATATTCAAACAGAAAAGGCAATTCAGTTCCTCCATTACATGATGAAACTATTGCTGTGTTATAAAGAAGATCACAAAGATAGACATTTACATAATTTTTCAGATATTAAATATATTCAGCAATAGGAAAACCTTTGAACATATTCAGCAGGACACTGCCAAGTATTAATTCAAGATATGAACAAGGAATAGGTAAATAATTGCTAAATGTGTTGAGTATTAAATATTGAATGCTCTTTTGGGGGTATGTATACAGTCTTATGCCATGATAGAAAATACTGCAGCCAGCCACATGTGGTGTTTACATGTGACATTTTTGTGTTTCTTCACTACATAAATCAAATGCTGCAGTAGAAAGATCTGTCATAATCATAGCAAGAATTTATAAAAACCTGAATCCCAAATGAGGCCAGATGCCAGCTTATTTCTGGAAGTAGTAATTGATTTATACACATAATTTTCACTTGATAGATTTAATTTTTTTCATGTAGAAAACATCTTATTTACATTTCACATCAAACATAAACTAGTTTAATTTGCAGTTCCAATACAGAATTACTTTATCAATGTAAGGTCAGGTGTAGAAACTGTAAGTGGTGAGTCTTGCTTAGCAGTTATAAACTGCCAGTCAGCCATTTGCTCTTAAATTTTTTACATTTCTATATAGCAAGCATTTGAGAAAAAAAAGTAAACATTTCAGCAGTGCAAGTTCTTCTAGGGTGGAAAAAGTTGTACAACTTCAAAATAGGTTTTTTGTTTCCCAAAAAGATATTTGAAAGCCACTTTCCATGTGGCATGTAATTCCATCATATATGCCATGTTTTGTTGATGAACTCATGAAATGACACATTTCCTAGAGTCCATGCCAATGGAAACTGAAGCTCGGATCTTCTCTGTAAAGTAAGAGAAAACACTTGATTGGTGTGCTCTGCTTTGCACAAGGTCAGACTAACTGAAGGGTGGCCAGTCACAATTTAACCATGGGTGCAAAACAGATAAGGGAAGCAAAGTTTGCATGTCTTCCTTTAGAAACCTTAAGTCTGATATAAATGCTTTTTCTCAAGCAGCCTGACCCCTCAGGAAGGGTAGTCCCAGAAAAGAAGAAAGTGTCCTCCATCCCTGCCCTGGCCACAGCTTCCCAGCATCAGCTGGGACCTCAGCACGGCACTGAGTCTCACAGAGGACACTGTAACGTGTTCTATATCAACTTACCAGCTAAAGGCTGAAGTCCTGCTTCCACCAGATCTTCATACAGATGTTTAACAGGATTCTGATGAACCAGCAATGTACCATGTAACCAGATGAGCAACATTCTGTTTCCATGTTCCTTGTAACTTTTTTTTCCTTGCAATACACAAAGTATTTGTTCAATATGCTGGAAACAGTGTATTTTGTGCTTTTGCACTTTAAAAGTTCCAAGAGATTTTAAACTTACTCATTTACTGTTACTACCTTTCTCATTTAGCAAAAAAATGAAGACTAAAGCTTACAAGTTTTTTAAAAAGTTCTAAAAAGTTTTTTAAAAAACATTGATTTATCCTAACACTACTGTTAAAACATGAAAAACACCTATCTAATTTTAACACCAAAGTCTTAAAATTAATTTTTCCTTTAATTTTTCCTCCAGCTGTGGAAATATACCCTGGAGTAGTAGTAACAAGTACAATATGTTCTGTAGAAGTACTGTTTTCCCAGCACTTGAGAGGCCTGAAACCAGAAACTCCTGTTTCATGGCAGCTGTGCAGACAGCATGAGTAAAATCACTCTGTGTCATGAGGCTCCCCCAATCTTCACTTGCAGGATGACCCCCCATGACTCTTCTGTGATGCTCATGGCTTCTAGTTTTGATCTGCAAAGAAGAAGGTTCCTTCAGGCCAAGAGGGAGAGCAGAAGTGTCCTGTACTGCTACAGCACTGCTTTCCAGGAACCAGGGACAAGACTTGCACCCCTCCACTATGGGATACTCACATAGTTTAAAAAGCAACACTGCCTTGTGGGGGTTTTTCATCCTATATATTTATGTCTGGCCATTCAGATGTTATTACCTGTCCACTGTTCTTCAATAGCTTTAATTTGTTCATCAGTGAATTTCCAGAACACAGCCAGTTTTTTCCATTCACGGGGTTTTAACAGGTTATATGCTAGATTCCAAAGGGAGGAACGGATTTGCTTGGTCTGTGTACTGTGATCTTGTTTGAAGGACACGCTGAAGTCTGACCCATTACCACTATGGGCTAGATGTATCTGAAAAAGAAAGTAGATGGTAAATTTTGTAACAGAGCTGGGAAACTCTGCTCAGTGAGCAGTGTCCTGTTCAGGTATAGCTGCTGACAGATGATTTGCTCAATCCCTGTAAAGGAACTTTGTATGGTTCACAGAAACAGAACTGAAACAAAGAGTTCCAGTATCTGTTGCTATGAATTACTAAGTTAATTACAAAATAAGCTACTTTCTCTGGTACTTCATACACAAAAGCAAAGTAACAGCAACTGTTGTGCCAGCACTGTTGTGCTGCTTGGCTCTGTCTGTATGCCGTGCTTTGAACACATCTGGGTTTCAGGCACAGTTCTTACCCTTTTCTCTTGCTTCTCAAAGCACTGATCTCTCCCTAGGTAGACGGTAGGCCATGGGCACAGCTGTGCCTGCTCAACCTGTTCCTGCCTCTGCCCTGCCAGCTTCACTTGGCTGAAGTGGGGACTTCCAGATCCTGTGCTGGCATTAGGTTTATCATGGGGAATCCCATTCAGCAAAGTGTCTAAACACCAATGTGCACATATGTGTTGAAAATGGATCTAGTTTCATTCCTGCATAAGTAAAATCACAGAAACCAAAATCACATGGATTTTACCCTCCAGATTAAAAGTGATGTTGCTACTGTATGCACTGCTCACCAGAAACAGGAGTGATGGGGTTATATATACCTCTTATTTGGACACCTTGGCAAAAACCATGTCAATCAGTGATTTCAGTCCTAGCTAAACTGTGTCTAGGAGCATTCCTAGGTAGGTAAGCTCCAGCTATTTCTGTGTTTCATTAGGTTTATGTACTAGTCCTGTTTCAAATCTTCAATGGGAAAAAATTTCTTTATGAATTTGATAGAGGATGACAAAGCAGGTAGTAAGCAAAAAAGGAAATGGCTGTAGGCCACATTTTAAAAATGCTAAGCATAAAGTGCTTCATTCCAAATTAAATTCAGAAAAATACAGCAGGGTTATTTCCTAACCTAACAAGAGGCTTACGGAGAAAAAAAAGTCACAGTTCAGTAACTAAGCATTGTCATGTATGTTTGATTCCATTCATCTGATGCAGACTTTATTTCATGCTTCCTGACAAATGCTAAGTAAAGTGTAGGACATTCTACAGGACAGCTTCAGGGTCTCTGATTTGATCCTTTACTTGTGGTGTTTTAATTAAAAAAAAAAAAAAAACAAACAGAAAAAACAGAAAAAAACCTCAAGCAAACAAAAGAAATCCTTTTGCAGCAGCACAGCTTCTCTTTGCTGCTAAGCATGTTTTGAGGCAATGGCAAGGTGGGATAGTAACAGCTGCCCTCAAATTCACGTGTCTCAGCCTGGACAATGATAGGGAAGGGTTGGGTGGAAGTGATAAATAGAAAAAAAGTGATAAAGAGAAAAACAGAAAGATGACACTCACACTTCAGTATCATGTGCCCTTCCTCTCAGCTACATGACCTTTTGTAACTAATGCTTTGTCACAAATGATAAGTCAGCTGAATGTAACAAAAAAAAAGTCTTCAAAATAATGGTTCAAAATGTTGTAGTTCCCTGTAGGGTAACACCACCTGAATAGCCGTATCATATTCCATAGATTTAAATTGTTCCAATGGCTGAACTCTCAGCTTCAGGCAACGGAATGCAAACACTTATATTTGTATTTCCCAGCATCTCTGGTGCTTCTGCAGAAAAACATCTGCTTAACACTTTTCTGAAAATTCAGTAAACAATGCCAAGAGGTTGAGAACATTATAGGTTTACTGTTGTCAAACTTGTCATGGCTTCTGTGGCAACAGACTACTACTTTTAAGCCAAAAGAAACAATAACGTACCTGACAATTCCAGCTGAACTGGTGCAAATCAAATGCACAATACAGAGTGTTCTTGGAGGCATTTTTTTTGCAATAATTAATCTAGATTTGTGATTTACCAGCCGTGTAACATTAAGTGTCATGTATTTGGCCACTCAGGGCAGGAGTAGGGTGGTAAAACTGGTAATTCCTGTACCTGCTCTAGAACAGGATCAGTATGCTTATACACTTGGTTAACTCAGCAGGAAGCAGGAGTGAGAAGGAAGTCACAAACTGATATGGCAGTTACTTCTAGCCCTATAAAGAAGCCCATCACTATGCAAGTGTACATTTAAGTAACAACTAGGGAAAGAAGGTGAGAAGTTCAGATCACCTAAGCCATGTCCTTCACACTTGTTGCAAAGTTCTTTTCCATCTCATTGATTTAATTTTATAGTTAACACACAAGGAACGGAAGAGGGAGCTTCTGTTGAAGAAGCTGTACTCCTGTTAGCAAAGGAGTCACAGACATCTTCACTGTTATTTTTCAACCACAGATTTTATATACCAAAGGATCCACGAATCAATGTGGATCCATGTTATCCCAGCCATGATGCTGATGACACAGTTCAGATTTGGCTTAGAATCTCTCTCCATCCCTTCATGTGTAGAGCACAAGGAAGGAAAATAGTAAGATCTGCTTACAGTTTTACAGCCAGCTACCTGGATGGGCTGGAGACTTTCCCATTCCCAATCCTAACTTTAGTTCATCAAGGCCAGTCTTGCTGCCTGCCAAAAGGAACCATCTCAGCCAAAAGGCACTTCGAAATCAGAACTGGCTTTTCCCTTAGGTATCTTGTGTTTAATGAAAGCTCTTCTTACCTGTTTCATGGCAAAATACCTTTCTGCTTTAATGATCATATCTACAATGAGGGCATGATGGCTCCTTGATGCTGTGGCCAGTGCAGTTTTTCCATGCTGAAAGCAGAGACAGTGAATCAGAACATTATCTTGGGTAAGTGTGTTACAGAAGAAACACAGGGACTGCTTAAAGAGCCCCATCCCTTTTTCCTTTTTTTTTTTTTTTAAGGCAAAGATATTTACTACAATTTTATGGCTTTTGGGTAGCTACAATCAAAATTCTATGGTCTGCATAAGCTGTATTCCCTCAACCCAGAGGTGGTCAATTTTCTCCCACACTAAACTCCCCAGTAAAAAATTCTGGTGAGGTACAGCTGCTTTCAGAAACCTGCACTCAGACTGCTGCATACTTCATACCAGCTTTCACGCTCCAGTCACTGCATCCTTGTTCAAACTACCACAACCACAGTCCATTCCCATGCTATGGTTAAACTGGCATTTCTGATGGATAGGTTGGCAAAGTTGGAAATCTCCACTTAAAGGGCAAACCTGTGCCTTGTTTTAGATGGTAAGAAAAGGTGGCTCACAGAATAAAAAGAAAATTAATTTCACATTACAGCTGAAAGGAACACAACTATAGGATCATGGTTCATGGGTATAGAAGGAGTCACAGTTATTAAAAGCCATTGCTGTAATTCCAGCTGCAGAGGTTTGCTCAGTCTACCTGAACCCATCTCCCCTATCAGCACTTTGATGCACAGACATCACGGTGGCTCTAAAGGGATTTCTCAGCAATTGCCAATTTTCAGCATACCTGCACAGAGTGCAACTGCCTTGGATTTAAATATTCAGGGTGTTGTCCAGTTAACAAGTGACAGGAGCAGATGCATGGCATTCTCTGGAGACTGAGTACTCCTGATGCCAGGGCAGGGAGGCCAGAAAAATACTGTGCAATCAAAGCAGGCTCCCCTTCTTCCTATCTACTTTTTAGTAAGGACAGTAACATTTTTGGCATCTCAGCACCAATTCAGTTCAAAGGGCACTGTACTTGCGTATGTTCCCAGCAGTGGCATGGTATCAGATGTCATCCAGCAAATAGGCAAGGAAAAAGCTACTCCAAGAAATAAAACCAATGCAGAAAGGTGACTTGTACCAGAACTTGTACTGGCTCAGAGCCAAATTTTCATAGCAAGTCCTGAGTTCTATCAGTGTTGCTGTAATACCAGGGCACTACCTTGCCCAAAGACTTGCAGGTGCTTAAAGTCATAGGCATTTTTTGTGTCTGTCTTTGGAACACAAATAGGTTGAAAAAATTTCCCAGTGGCGGAGGTGCTGTTTAAAGTGGACAAGATTTCATTCTGAGTTGATCCCAATGAGAACTGTAGACGTTTGGCAAGTGTAGATGATTCTAAATGGAAATGCAGCACCTTATTCAGCATCCCAAAACATACTAACCATGCAACCCACACTCAGAGCCCTAGGCCTCATATCAGGATAGGGCAAAACATGACAATCCTAATCCATAAATCTTCGCTTCTCATCAGAACAGTTTTGTGCAGGAAAGTTACTTTTTAAAGGGTGAGTTTTTGCTCATAATAAACATCAAATCCATCAACTCAGTTATACAGAATATCAAGAAAAGTGGTAACAGTGTAAAAGGCAACACTCAATCTTGCAGTAATTCAGCAAAATTTGTAAACATTGGGTCTGTCCTTTCAGTAGCACTTCCCCAGCAACTTTGCCTTGGTACTTCTTCCAGCCATTGCCATTTTTGTCTCTATCTTTCCAAGCAGAGCATCATCCCAGGGGTT
The DNA here is from genome assembly GCA_025629985.1 of Chamaetylas fuelleborni. Classification (NCBI taxonomy): domain Eukaryota; kingdom Metazoa; phylum Chordata; class Aves; order Passeriformes; family Muscicapidae; genus Chamaetylas; species Chamaetylas fuelleborni. The sequence goes on from JAOTBB010001192.1 coordinate 24,453,452, forward strand.
AAGTATTCACCTGAATGGATCTGGAATGTCACCATGATTCTCAGATGACCTGGAGTGCTAAAGAGCAAACTGTCCATCACTGCACCTGGTGAAGCTGCACCTCTCCTGGCAATGAGCCCAGCTGCAGGTGCACAGTACAAGCAGCCGCAGGCCATTTTCCCCTCTGCAAGCCTAGACCTTTTCTCCATGAAAGGTCTCTGGAAGCAATGTTTATCCTTCAAACCATGGAGCTTGGGGGTTTTACAGCTCTTCATCAAAACCATTTCAGATCTCTTCAAGCTGCAGATATAGCAATATTAAAGGAAGACTTCCTTTGTAGGTAGTTTTACTTAGCAAACAAAACTGGCAACATATGCTTTATGTGCCTCTGTAAGGAAGATTATAAAACAAAAAATCATGTAATCCTTACATGTGTAAGGAATGCAATTTACCTTATCTGTGGTCTTGAGATTGCAGCCTGACTTCAGCAGCAGTTCCACCAATTCCACATTGCCAAGATCAGCTGCCAGATGTAGAGGGGTTTCCTGCCTCTTCAATTAAAGACACCAAATAAATGCATTAAGTCAAACTTACTCCTAGAAGCAGCATGCTCACAGGCTGAATCTAAAATAGATTCACAACAAGAGGCAGCCTTAGTGAGAAAATACTGAACAGAGAGGGAAATTATTTGAGTGATTTGCTGGTTTTGCTTCAGGCAGACAAGACAGCATATGGGATCTCTGCAGGAAAACGAGGCAGAAGTTCCAGCTGGCTCAGGAAAGAGCTACTGTTATGCCCCTCTAATGCACTGTAAACTAAAAAGCTTGGTCTCTCTCTTCCCTCTTAAAGGTGCTTTGGAGAGAGGGCTTCACATGCCTGGCAACCCACATCCATATCATCTTCTCAAGTAACCTTTACCCTGCAGGAATTTATGCCAAGACAACTGGATATCCACAATTTTCAACACTACACTATACCACATCCACAGCAAAGCTTTTTAGTCATCCCTGCCACAAAGTGATGATACATTGCAGAAATCTACCTGTTCCATAATGGGTTCAGTGAAACTGAAACAACACACAAACAAAACCAAACCATTAAACCAGGCCAAACCATTAACAAGAAATACATCTAAATTGGCATTCAGCTTCAAGTAAATCTCTGAGTCTGAAAGGAGCGTTGTATAATCTCTACACAGCTACATATACCCAAATACGTATTTATTTATTCTTTTACAGAAATTAGAGTAAGAAAATCCAGACATCTATGCATAAAATGCAGCAGCAAATAATGGAGTAATTGTGGAAGCCCTGCATATATGGGAATGTTCCTTATATGTTTCTTGGGGCACATTATCCTTCTAAGTTGAGTGTTTTGTGCCTGTGCCTCTCTGATGTCGCAAGTTTACATTCTGTAAGTCTGCTTAGAGAACTTCTTTGGCCTTTAGATCTTAATTAAAGGTTTGTACACTAAGAAACACCAGGCTCCACATTAAAAGTCTCATCAGTTAATTCTACAGTTTACACTATGATCACACAATTTCATGTATTTACCTTACTTTTTTATTCCCATAAATAAATTTATTTTTTATTCATACACCCTACCCTCTTTCCTGCAGAAATTTAGGGATACATAAGTACCTGCTGTAGGCAACTTCAGGCAAGCTACAGACAAAGTGAAAAATATTTCTAAAAGATATGTTGAAGAAACTTACAGAAATCTCTATTTTATGTGACTAGGCAGTCTTGTCATTATACTTTACTCCAACCACAAATGACAGCCTCTGTCTTCCACAAAAATGTGTATAAATTCATCTCTAGCAATAAAATGAACAATGGGAAAGGTTGAGCCACAGATTTCTCAAAGACTTATCCTTCTTGCTATCGTGGGGAGCACCTCTACATGTCATGAGGAAAACCAGGCTGCATTTCCCCAGCAGGGAGCCACAGTGCCCTGAATGGGACTCGACAGGCCTGCTGGGACAGTCCTTCCACAGATGAGATGTAGGGCTGATGGGGAGGGGGAAGAGAGATTCTCCTTGAAATGCCACAGATGGCAGGCCAGTCTGTACATGGTTGGACCACTGGAGTCTGTCATGGTCAGGGGCTCTCCTGTATGTGAGCTCTGTACAATATTATGCCATATGCACCATGAGTACTGGATGTCACTGAGATTTCTGGAGGCCTAGTTGTTGGCCAGGTCACTGTAGTCCACATCTACCACCACTCCCTCAGATATTGGATATCTTCTGTGGTAGTTTACTTGCCTTGCTGGTTTGCAGTATCTTTGTGGAGACACTTTGCACTCATACTTCGTAAGAGCCATCTCCAGAGACTTATGAGTGGCTGCTTCTGTTATGATCCCTTTGTCAATCCCTTAGTCCCTAGAGGTGGACCGCAGCAGCTGGGCTTCCCTACCTTCCCAGCACTGGAGCAGTCAGGTAGTAGTGTGTTTGCCTTGGGTGAATACTTGCTGCTTACCTAAGAGGTCATTCAGAGATTGGTACTAGGTAGTTTTGCCTCTGTTGTCATTCCTGTCTTTTATCTTTCCTGTTCTGCTACAGGCCAGGCTGTCTCTTCTGAATCTTCCCCCTTTTGCCCCTCAGCAGGACCTGTTTCTCTTCATAACCAAATCAATCTATTTCTATCATCTCTCCTTGAGTTCAGGCACAATTATTATATTTGAGGACTGGGTCTCTGGTTAAACAAACCTGACACCTCCAACTAAGTGTGTTTTTAGTCCATATGGTGGCTTTGGAGTTTCTCAGTGTTCCTTTGTGTGCTCCTTGATCAGGAAATTCTCATTCTTTTTTGAGGGCACTGAATGGCAGCTCAGTAGACAAGGGCCAAACCCTACACAACATTGGAAATCCCTGTGTTTCATGAGGGTGGGCAAGGCTCCCCTCCTTCAGATGGTGTTTGAATTACTTAGGATATATTCCTGCTAAGGCATGAAATCCCAAACCACTGGAGGCAGTAAGAGCCTCAGGCACGTGTCCAATTCCTTCCACACATGATGCCACCTGAGAATTGACTGCCTCCAGGAATCCCTGTGTGGCATTCCCAATTAGTTGTTAATTGTTACTCACAATAACCAAAACCATGCTCACAACACACGCTAGTATGGACAGTGTGAATACGAAAGGATATTCAAGGAACTAAGTAGTGTTACAAGAAGGTGGGTGAGACCTGTCCTGGGGGAGAAGAAGGGGCAAATGCCATTCATTCCATGCATTCAACAAAGCACCTCTCCAAGGAGGGAAAGGAAAAGATGTAACCATGAGATGGTCACCTGACTACACAGAGAGTGGCATTGTAAGTGGCAAAAACACCAGATCAGGCAAAAGTCAGTGCTTTTATCATCGCTCCACCAGGCAAAGCAATACAAAGTGATATGCAACATAGTGAAAGCAGAAATGGATATCAAAAATCATAGGAGGTTTCGTACAGCAAAAAAAGGATCAAGCATGACAACACCAAAGTAAGTATGACACACGTCAGTGGTGGATATGATCTACAGGGAACTGATCTGAGCTACAGCAAACTGGCCAACAACTAGCCAGGCCTCCAAAGAGCACTGACACCAAGCAGGGTGAAAGAATCCTGGTTAAGGCAAGGAAGAGAGCTGTAGCTGCGTGTGGATGGGCTCAAACACCCCTTCAGTTAACAGCTGAGCACACTCATTGACTGCATCACAGAGACCTGTAACCTTGTCATTCAGTGTTGCTGTGCTGCTCAGCTCTGCCCCCTCCCAGCTCTCTGAGCACCCCAGTCAATAAATGTGGGGGCACAGAGTGTGAGACAGAGAAGGCCTTGATGCTGTGCAAGGATTGTTCAGTAACAGCTATAACAGCCTTGTCTTTCCAGCACTGTTTTGGTCAGAGATCTAAAACACGGCACATGGTGGGTTGCTTTAAGGAAAAATTAACTTCTTTCCAGCCAAATAACATCCTGCACTGGGCTTCCCTCTGAAGCCAATACCATTGAGACATTTCTGTGATTTATTACACATGAACCATAACACTTGACCAACACACTACCCAATCATTTTCTGAGTATACAGCATTGTGCTATCCTTTCGTTGCTCAAACAACATTAGCATGGCATGTACCAGTGACTAATACATAAGTATACACACAAAAAGATAAGGAGGGAACTGCCTCTTCCTTCCTATTCTTCTGTACCCCGTGCTCATAAGGAAAAGAAAATTCAAGTAAAACCCACAGAATCTCTCATTTACCAATAAAGGGTAAAATCCCAGCATTTCTTACGTGATTTAAGGAGTTTATGTCGTGATTGGCATCCAAAAGGCTTTTTACTACTGGTAGATTATTACTGATAATGGCTAGATGGAGAGGGGAATTCTTCTGCTGTGGAGGGAAAATAATAAATTGTTATACTTGGGTATATTATTATAAGCTCATGCAAACAAGAAAGAGGTGCTTATTGAAGCCCACCAGCTTGCAAAGGTGACATGCTCTAGCAGAGGTTCAAGACTGCAGAAAACACATCTGGATGTGTGGAGTTACATCAGAGGTGGTAGCCTGCTCCTGCAACACCCACAGAAACAGGCAAACAAACACAGCTCAGGAAATCCTGAGTGCATGGAGTGTGCAGCAGTGTGCCAGAACTTAGGAGTGCAGCAAGGCACTCCTCCTAAGTCTTCCTACCTGGGATGTGCACTATCCTGACAACAAAGAGATTAGGGTAATGTTCCTGCTCCCTCAGAAAAGTGGCTTTGCCCTTTGTTGCATGGCCGGGAGACAGACTCATTCTGTATTCGGTAAACTGATGTCGAAATCTACTTTCCAGGAACAAATCCTTGTCACATGCTGCTACTGGAAATGCTCTTTATACCAAACTGACTTGCTGTCATATGCATAAAATATGACAAATTACAGCTAGTAAGACAGAGGTTTTATTTGAGTGTTTATTTGTTACTATACCCAGGGCACAGATGCAACACCAGTCAAAATCCACACTAGGTTGGTAAGATCTCTTTGTATGTTGAACCTGTGACTAATGTGTTTCTTGTGAAATACAGCTAAAGAATAACTCCATACCACTGCTGTTCATGGTGCCAGGCACCAGTTCAGTGTCTTTATAAAACACAGCCTTTTTTTCAGGGCTACAGAAAAATAAAGCAAGCTCTTATGCAACACTGTGATGGAAATGTTTGCAAAATGTAACTTACAATTTTTTGAGTTGCTTCTGCTACAGAAAGCTAATGAGAACAAGCAGCACAACAACTGCCTGACCTTTAAATCATTTCAAGCAGGTCATAAATTGTTATTCCTTCATAGTTTCTGTAAGAGGCCAGTGATCATGGCATAAGTCATGAGGTCTAGATTCTATTTTCATCCTGTACTGTAGAAGTGGAAAATAATTTCCTATTCATAGAAAATCTCAAATATGTGTAATGTCTAAACAGAGAGAAAATTTGGATAATATAAATACCTCTTTCTTTTAAAATTGAAATTAGTGTTGGCATGCAGATTTTGAAGGCACTGAGGGTGCACCTACCTGCAAAGGGTGAAAGCACTGAAGTGTCTATCTACATTTTAGTTATCTTTATGCAAAATCAAGTTGATTCTTTGCCCACAGCATTACTACTGCCAAGTTCAAATCCTGGCCCTTGGCTTAGCCTGGCCTTGTCTACTCTGCACTGCACCAGCCTGCTCAGGCACTCACTGGGTTGGCAACAGGACCTTGTCTCTATTGGGGTGTGTGTGTTGCTAATCAGCATCTAGAAACGAAGTGTGTAAGAAAAAATTCAAGGAGCTACTCAATCTCACTCAGCTGTCTGAATTCCCATGGAAAGATAGGACAGGCTGAGCAGCAGCAGAAGAGTTATTCTGATAAATACTCACCTCAGGTTTAGCAACCAGGTCAATATTCTTATCAATAAGAAAAGTAACCAAGGATAGATGTCCATTCTGAATTGCAACCTGCAAAGCACTGCTATTGTTCTGAAAGAGATTTGATAGACAGTAAAACCTACATTTTTATTGCTGGAAAAACAGTATTAAAGAGAGGTATAAATATAGGATAATCTTGCCTTTAAATTTGTCTTAGTATCGCCTCCACCAATAAAACATTTTGACAAAATGGTACAAAATTATGCAGATCAACAGTTAGCATGATGTTTTTGTCAACAGTGAAGGAAATGCCCATTTTTACTGTATCACAACAAGCATACTGAGGAACACCTATCCTACAGCCCCATCCAACTTCTCTTAAAATACAGATCAGCATCATCATCTATACTGTGCCATGGACAACAACAATGCCAAGATATCTCCTACTCTGTTAGTTAGTCTGTTAGACCTTTATCAAGCAAGTACAGTCATATGACCAATCAATCCATAGAATAGTTAATAAATAAATAGAAAAATAAATACAAATTAATAGAAAATAATTTTTAAAAATTAATAGAAATCTTTTT
>JAOTBB010001192.1:24603731-24615532 GCA_025629985.1 Chamaetylas fuelleborni
AACTTACTTACCCAGGAACAATTTTCATAAAGGAAAACCAAGACTGTCCTACAAAAAGTACAGTTCTGTTTATCCAGAAACTCTGCCGACAGTGGTGTCACTCCATGCGCCTTATAGAGCTGCCTATTTTTTTTCACTAATGAAGCATGTTTTTGAGCCAGTATTCCCAAAAGCTGAACTAATTTTAAGCTCTATTGTTGTTAAACTGGACCAGCTCACACAGAGCTATGCCAGCTCTCACATAGAAAACATGAGGAGTGAGATGGACTGCTGATTGTACCATTAAATTTTTATGTGGCTTGCTTCAAGTACCTTTTAAAAAAAGTTTTCACCCTTAGCAGTGTTGTTACACCCATGCATAAATCTGTGCATTGGGTGGGTGTGGCCTGTGTGTGTAAAACCAATGGGCAATCAGTGCTGAGCAAAAGAAGGTAGCCACATTGGCAGTTGTTTTGAGGAAATGTTTTTAGGGCAGCTTTATGCAGTGACTGCCTCCATGGAAAACCACATGTCTAAGACTGCGGGCTGAGGATGATGCAGCCTATGGCATACACATACTGTAGTATTGCCTTCCATTTGCTCTTGGAGCGTAGTGGTTCATTAAGGGGAGGTAGGAAGCAATTTGGCAAACCATGTTGTGGTACCAGGTGCAGAGCTAGAAGCTAGACCTGTGTGCCTTGTCTTGTGCTGAACATGATAGATTTGCCTAATTATGGTCCTTCACTCAATGGTCCTGGGAGAAATTGGTAATTGACATCATTTTTATGGCATGGTTAATTTAATCCTGGTTGTTCCAGCTTGTGAAAATGGACTGACCTTGTAGAATTCTTCTCCAGAAGAATAAAGTGGGTAAGGGAGAAATTATTTCTTGTGAGGGTGCTGAGATGGTGGAACAGGAAAATTATGGCTGGACCATAACCAGAAGTGTTCACAGTCAGCTTGGATGGGGCTTTGACCAACCTGACTTTATGTTTCTGGTGGTGGATAAAGAAAGAGGTAATTTTTTTCATTCTGCTACTGCTGCCTGATATGAGCTGGAGTTTTATCACTGCAAGGAAGAAAAAGGAAACATGGCTGGCTCCTGTTGACACCCAGTTTGTATCTGATGCACTGTGTCCATAGGAGAGGCCTTCAGGAGGATATAGGGAAAGGAAGAGAACTGCATCATGTCTGTTTCACTGCATGTCATCAGGCCACAAAACAGGAAGAAAGAACCCTGAAACATGTCAGGTCCATCATGCCTTTTTAGCCTGTGGACTTGGCAATGTTAGGTTTGGCAGTGTTAGAGTTGGACTCAATGATTCTAAATTCTGTTCCAACCTAAACAGTTCTGTGATTCTCTGTTCTAGTAGAGGTGTGCTGCCCATAGTAGGGGGGCTGGAAGTTAATACTCTTTAAAGTCCCTTCCAACCCAAAACCTTCTGTGATTCTAAGAGCTGGTCTTGGCTGTTTTCGATCTCACTTGTTGTGGGTATTGGTGCCAAGATCCAGATTTTCTATTTTTGTACAGGCTGTGGCTGAGATGAAATTAGTTGTCTCCATAGCAGCCTGTATGAGGCTGTGTTCTGGATTTGTGACTAAGAACATTGGTTACACAGCAGTGTTTTGGCTGTTGCTGAGCAGCGTTTGCCAGCATCAAGGTTTTCTTTTTGTCCTTCTTTCTCTCCTGCATCCACTGCCAGTGCATAGGCTGGAGGTGGGTGAGAGGCTCTGAAGGAATGCAGGGCATCACATCTGATCCCAGCTGAACACAGAGATATTCCATACCAGATGGCATTGTGCCCGGCACCAAAAGCTCTGCGAAAAAGATAAGAAAGCAAGGACATTCATGGTTATGGCATTTGTCTTCCCAAGTAACTGTTAGTGTGCCAAAGCTCTGCTTGCTATGAATTGTGAATAATTTTTAAATTTTGCTTTCCGTGTATAGATTCACTTTACCTGTTAAGCAGCCTGTATCTCAATCTGTCTTCTTATTCTTGCCTTGACAACTTCTCTTTCTTGTCCTGCTTGAGTGGAGGTGAACAACAACATGGTCAACCCACCATATTCTTCTAGAAGGCCTGAGTCCTAGTGGGAATGGAATGGGAGCAACCTATGAAAGATGGGTCTAAAGTTTTTGGAGTCCCCTAAGAGCAGACTGAAGTTAAGCCAGTAGTAAAGATCGGATGCTGAGTCATATTGTGTAATAGACTGCAAAAGCCCTGGAGCAGTGAGATGAAGCAGGAAGGAAGCAGGCCTGCCCCCCTTCCACAGGCTGGTAAGCAAGGTGAGCCTGGAGCCAGCAGTCATCCCCAGGCAGGAGGACAAGGTATGGAATTGTCAGTGCTAGGGGTGTTGCTGGATACACACCAGTGTCACTGCTCTGCATGCAGGACAAGGTGGACCTGACAGGAATACACTCTTGCCCTGAGGCAAGAGGATCCCAAGCCATCATCTTGTTTCGGCAGATGTCATTGTGCGATGTAAACCTTCCCTAACCAAAGCTAAAGAGAGAAAGAGGATAGGACCTTGAAAATGGTAAGCCATGCCCTGAAGGAGATGATCATGTTTTTGAAAAATACTCTAGTAGCCAGAGCTCTCACTGCACCCCAAAAGGCAACTGGCAGGAGTAGGACAGGCCATCTACAGCTTTTCTCAGGGTGTATTTACCTTATGAGTAAGGTAAAGGTTTTAAGGATGAAAACTATCCAGTGTCTGTGCACTGACACCCTCAGTGTACTTGTACACTCCTGTGAGAAAGCAAGTGGTCTCCCAGCTGATTTTTTCCAGGAATCAGTGTGCCTACTCAGGAGTGCCTGTGCTGGAGCCTGGCAGAGCCACTTCCCTCCCAGTCAGCATGTGTTATACCAGGCTTCTGGTATCACAGCTGTGCTCAGGATGCATGTGGTAGTGGAGCTGCTACCTCCGTCAGAAAGGTTCAGTAATGCTCAGTTCACTGACAGGGCCTTGCAGCAGCTGGGGAAATCAAAGTGGGCAACAACTGTGTGGTTAGAGGCAGCTGGGGCTGCAGTGCTTGCAAACCTCAAAGCACAGAAACTTCCACACCAGGCAGCAGAAGGTGACTGGTGTGCTCCAGAGTAAATAGTTTCAGGACACAGAAGAGAAAGGAGGTAGAGAGAGAAGCAAGGTGGTACCAGAGTCAAACACACCATTTTTAATGGTTTTTTTTCCCCATGGGTTTTAAAGTATTTGGAAAACCATTATCAATGGTAAAAGTACAGCACTGAAGTTAACAGCAACTCTAGAAATTATTCTAGACAGGTGGTTTGATTTTGCCGAACAGACCCCAGCAGAAGATACCTCCAATGCTGCAGTGAGTTAGTTCTCCCCCTTGAGCAAACTGCCTAATTAAGCTTTGAGAATAAATGAGTGCTAACAGGCTTCTGCAAACAAAGAGAAAAGTTCTGGTGTCACAACCCTGGCTGTGTTTAGCACTGCTTGCAAGTGTCTCTTCATTAACTCTCTTAATTTAGACTGTCTACAAATATAAGTCACTAAGTCATAAAGTAAGCTTGAAATATCACAGTTAAGCCAACATGTTTTCCATGGTTTTACTGAAACTGAAAAAGTAGTTTTGTACCAAAATGTACACAGTTCAGTAATAATACAAAAAGTTAATTCTGTGAGACAGAATGTCAGTTAAATCCACAAAAATGAACACTGAACCACCATTTATTGCCAGACCAGTGTTAAATAAAATCATTGCATGAACATAAAAACAAAGTAATTCCAAATTTCCTTAAATAAAAATAGTAGCAATTAGCAACAATACTGCAGGAAGATAAACATTCATGGTATTTGCTATTTACATGCCATCATAACGTCTAGCATGTAGTATGTCTTCATGCTTGCACATTACATTTATGAGCTCATTACAATGGATATTAATGTGTAAATGTACTACAAAGCAACCCACCATGATGAATATCAAATCTGCACATTAGAAGAGCACCACTACTAGTCACCCCTTTAGGAATGATGCTGCAGGAAACCCAGCCCAATCCCCCCACAAAAAGTCAAACAAGAAAAGCCCACACCAACCAAACAAATAAATCATCAAGCATAGTAGTAAGTTTCCTCCTGTGATTAACTAGGCAGAGCTATGAATTTAGCAGTATTCCCAAAGGTGAATCAACCAGAATAAACCTGGATTTTCTTTATTACAGTAAGAACACCTGAGACTGCTACACTGGTCCAAGTACATTTTATTACAAAAACTGCTTATTACATTAACATGTCATTTCATTGAATCCCCTTAATTAGTACTTTTCATTGACAAAAAAAGTAAGATTTCTTCTTAAAATAAATACTTTCCAACTCAAAAAGAAAGTTCAAAAGGAAATGGAAAGAAAAAAATCCCCTCCTTTCTTTTTTAAGAACAGTGTGGTTTTCTGGCTTTGCTTTATCTCAGCTTAAACGGTGGATAAACACCTATTCTTGGAGAGTAAGTGTCAAACACCTTATAAAAAATCCCCAACGTAAGGTACACAATGTGTATGTATATTCCTAAAGAGACTTCTTGTTAGTTAAGTGTAAACATCTGTTCTTGACTCTTGTTTGTTTGAATGCACTCCTATCAAATAATGTTTGAGAAACTACATTTACTTAAATATGGGTCTGACACGTAACTTTTGAAGTTACCATTTCATTTTTTCTACAAAGTAACAAAACAGTTGAAGATACTGTTCTTCTCTACTTCAGTACAGATTATATTTAACAGTTCAGAACTTTACAGATCACAAGTTTTACATAAAGGAATAACCTAAATTGTGGAGTTAAACACTGAACACTGCTTAGCTGAAGGAGCAGCAAATTAAGTACTATATAGACAGAGACTTCTATTAAACTCATTTCCTTCTATTAAACTAATAGCCTAAGACCTATTTCATATGTGAACAAATTAAAACTGGGAGTTCATAGAAAGTGATTAGGCTTGCCATCATTTTAAAAAATATGTTTGTCTGACCAGAAAATAAAGATGGCAAGGACCAGTGCATTCAATCCAAGTTTACACCAACTTCTTTTGTTTTGTTACTTTAAACGTACGAAGTACATTACATTACCTTTCAGTTTAGTAGCTACCAGGACCTTGTTAGGTGAAATAACCTCAACCTGTAAAAACATAAGACTGACTCTTTAGAAAATGATGTGTAAGAGCAAGAACTCGAAAGCCATGTTCAAGATGTCTGACAGGACTTCTTTCACAGTCTAACCACTGAAGAAGGTCAAGCATTAACTAGTCTCAAGTCTTGTTCTCTTAGTTTCTCTTACAAAGACATTATTGAGTTGAAGGCGATCTTTATTTTAAACTTCATAGATTTTGGTTTGTTTTTTTTCTTGTGCACCTGGTCAGTTACTAGAACAATTCTTCATTTCAAAGCCATTTTAGTATTCAAGCTGCCTTTTTAGTGCAGGTTCCTTGAAGATCCTGTAGATTTATTTTTGACCTAAGAAAACAGCAAGATAACTACATTAGATAGTTAAAATGTTACACTGCTCCTGTGTGTTGCAATTAGTCACAACCATTATTGACTCTCTGTACTTGTTAGGGGATCAAAACAGCAGAGAAATACACAAATTTTTCCATTTTTTACCTGTTGTGGATCATGTGGCTTTTGACTAGATGTCCTGCTGCAAGAGCAGCCATTAGTGATAATTCCCCTGCCATCACTGTAGCACAAACTATTTTAGCAAGCTGACGGGCATTTTCACCAGGGTTATCTTGGCTCGCACCTTGAACCCCTAACATCTGGAGAAAAATACAAGGCAGTATTATACTATGAAACCTAAGTTAATTTATGATACATTGAGTATTAAAGTACTTCCAAATTATATCCAATCAATTAGTCTCTTTAATATTGTAAATGTCTTAAGCTTTAGAAACTGGATATATACAGAAACTGGATATATACAGAAACAATTCATTAAACATTTCTAACATTTTCATGTAAAATATACCATGTTTCAGGCAGACCCATTCCCACAATATTGCTTGCACACCACATGAAAGCAATGTTTGATTTAAAATGAGAAGTTGCTTTCAGAACTATACCTGCAAACAGGCCTGCTGTGGGAGTAAGTTGGTACCTCCACCAACAGTCCCAATTTCTATAGAAGGCATTGTGCAGCTGATGTACAGGTCTTCGTTGGTGGAACCAGTTCTCTCCATCAAAGTGATGCAGTTGGAGCTGCCCACATTCTGTGCAGCATCCTTCAGATTAAGAAGGAGAAACAATAATTCAGACGCTTAAATCAGTGTTTGATTAAGAATTACTGAACTAAAGAAAATGCGAACTGGTGAAAAACAAACCTACCTGACCACAGGCAATGTAGATCGCTGTCACAATGTTTGCTGCATGTGCGTTGTAGCCGCCTATGCTACCAGCCATCGCAGAACCCACCAAATTTTTGTTTATATTGACTTCAACTAGATCTTCCGTAGTTGTTTTCAATACCTGCACATGGTGACAGATACACTTTTACTACTCCTTTCCTCAGACAGGAGTAGAAATACTCTATTTATGGTTATTCATGGCCCTCCCTCCCTGTTTGCATATATATGCAATTTGACTCATTGTCCTAGATACCTTTTGTTTTTGTTCCAAACCAGACTTTCAAATATAGGATGTCCAAGTAACAATGGAAGTCAGTACAAAGGGTTTGGACTTGCACAGGCCTTTGAGATAAGCTCACAGCTGGGTACTCCATTTCAAAGTCTCCCTTATATTCAGAATGGAACAAGCAAAATCATCTTGGCAGAAATATCCCAGTAAATTTACCTTGACATGATTGTAACATTCCTATCAAGCTGTTCCAGACACTAAACTCTTCCCAGATTTGTTTTGCATACAAATATGGAGCCAAACTGAAAAGTTCCAACACAAACCACTGTGCTACATAGGTAAATAAATACTATGCACAGTAATATAAAATTAAGTGGCACATTTATACTATACTGACTGTATTTTGAAACTTTCACGTAAGAGATTTATACTGAAAGTAATATAAAAATAATCAAAGATAGTAAGAAGAGATGTTGTTGAGCAAAATGTAAGATATTCCTACACAGCAGGAATAGTGAGTGTTTACACACATCTGCACCAAGTCTGCAACACTGATAAAAAAATGTAAGTTAGGTATTAAGAGTTCAATATAAGTAAATGTAGTGACACATAGGGCTGGGGTTTGAGGAAAACTTTCCCAAATTTATATAAAAATTATCAATGCCCATTATGAAAGGACTACCTCCCCATTACTACCCTGGAATGAAATCCTGAGGTTACAATAAATACTGCCAGTGCCTCAGCTACAAAATGCCAACAATTTGAAAAACAGCAAACTACCCCAGAAGTCATGAACTGTGTCAATGTATAAATCCATTCTGCACACACTGTTAGACTCCTGTGTGAAAGTCTGTACCCAGAATTTTAGAAACATCTGAACTGTGAAAAATGCAGAGATACTGATGCTCAAAGGCATACTAGAAGTCTCTTAACTCAGTGCTGATAGAAAAAATAGTATTTTTAAGTCTGAAAATGAGACTAGCTGGGAGGGTGGAAGGACTGTGTCAGAGCTGTAAAATCTTGAGCAGCAGAGTGAAGACACAAGTCTTAAGGATCTCTCCCAGTAAAAACCTGGGGCACCATCAAATGGAATCAACAAGAAGGTAGTTCTCACACAAGGTGAAGCTGGACTGTGGAATACTGCCCAAGAATACTAGTTCTAGAAGTTTACTTAGTTTCCCCAAAGGGACTGGACAAATCCCTAGGGGGAGACAAACACAAACAAAAAAACCCTAACAATATGCAAACACCCACTTACAAGATCTTAAGTGTTACAATATAGTGAATTCTTCCCTGGATATTGTCTCCCATGGCCAGTGCTGAAAACCAGGTAACAGGCAATGGATTTAATCTGACACACAGAAGCCATCTTCTGAATGCAGGTGAAGAGAATCTAAGATACTTTTAGAATGGAGGACAAGCCAGCCAGAGAATACAACTGGCATTGCTTATAAAGGTAACCCTTGTCATGCAAGATGCCAAGACAGCTTTGGAGTAAGTAAACCACCTGATTATGTGTTTCCATTGTAGTAGGAAGCATATAAATATTGAAGAGGAAGCCAGGTGGATGTGAGTGAAAAAATGAGTGAAAGGGTTAGAACACTGGGTTTAATGACAGACGAAACACCACATGTAAACATCTGTCAAAATGTGACATAATTTTTCAAAGGTTAACCATGAAAATCCTAATGCCTTTAACTAGATATGCATCATTAAACACACATTATTTCACACTAGACACAATGAAAAACAAAGTATCTGCTGACTCAAGAGACTCAGGCTTATCCTACAGAAGTACTATCCTTACCTGGAAAACAACTTCTAGTTTCATACTTGCAATGTAAAGTAAGCATACAAAATGTAAGTATTTTTATAAACAAGAGAGCAGACACTTACTTCTCTAACAACCTTAGCTGGAATGACTGCTTCACAGACAACAGACTTTCCTCTTCCTTCTATCCAGTTTATAGCAGCAGGTTTTTTGTCAGTACAGTAGTTACCACTGATGGCTATAACTTGAAGGTCAGGAAACTCTTCGTTCAGCCTCGCCAGTGCTTTTTCAGTACCCTGTTAAGAGAAGCAGTTTATCATTATGGGTGTAAAACCAGCCATTCAAGGTCAGTGGAACAGTATTCTAACCAGTTAATCAGTTACAATGGAAGAAAAGAACACAATATCATGAAGAAACAAGAAACAGAAGGGAAAACCCCAAATTACGACTGTGTTTTTTCTAACCACTTTGGGAATTATGCTGGGGAATAACTGATTTTTTCCTAGTACACACAGACTCCCTGGATTCATTCTAGGTGCATGGACATATGGTTAGCATACTGAAGATACAACAGGAACCAAGTGAAACATTACAGGCATGAAATAATTTTGGATATAGTGGAAAGAGCTTCTCTGCACAAGGAAATCAGACTAGAAAGTCTGCCATATGAGGACTTGTCTATGATCAGATTCACTTTTATAATGGTTCTGACTGCCTATTCTATATTTAGTTTAAGTCTGAGACTATTCATTTCCTACAGCATAAGGCATTCCCAGAAATCTAAGGATCACATCTCAAATTCTTCCACGTTTGCATAATAACAAGCAAACAAAACCAGAGAACACCTCTTTGCTGCTACTCCTACTTCTTTATTTACTAGGAAATGATAAACACAGTAACAGAATAATTACTGCTGAATAAAAGCCTTGGCTTGAAGCAACAGAGCAACCAGCTTAGCTTTTCCTAATATCAAAAATACTTTCTTTAAATAATTATTAAAAATATAAAATAAAAAAAAAAAATCACTTTTTTCTTTCATCATTCTGTATGATTGTCTACACTTGACCAAATCAAACATTTTTATTATTTTGTGCAAGAAGCACTGTGTCTTATCTTTCTGTCATTCAGATGCCAGGTAGTCATAGGTTATTAGGCCATCTTTATATTTAAAAAGCAATATCCGTTTTTCAAAAATACTTAAGGGGACTGGTCCTTACTTTTGAAATCATATTCATTCCCATTGCATCCCCTGTTGCAGACTGAAAACGGATATAAAGGTTACGACCAGCCAAACTGATGAGAAGTTTTTGTAGGCGGGCAAACCTGCAAGAAAACGTAACTATTACTTACAATCCTCAAGGGAAAATTAGCTTTAAGTGGCAGAACAACAGTAAATCTTTGCAAATTTCGCTGCTAAACACAGAATCAGATATTTCTTTGTGAATCCTCTGGAAAAGACCTGTAAAACTAACGAATCCAGTCTTTGACAGACAATTGTCTTTTCAACAGGACCACAGCACCGAGTGCTACATCCAGTCATTTCTTGAACACTTCCAGGGATGGTGTTTTCTTGAATAAGTACTTTAAAAATATTCACTGTAAAAGTGTTCACTGCCTTTTTATGTTTTCTATTACAGAACTTCAAGAAATAAAACATCCTGAACTGCTAACATAAATTTTATTCATTTGTATTCCTTAAAACATCTCACTACCAGATACAAAGTAATAATGAGGCCTTGGAAAGTCTGATGTAAATTTTACAGCAAGGCAAAAAGCATGCTATCTTCAACAGTGCAAGCCGCACAAGTCACGCAAAATGCAGGAAATACTGCATTTAAAGAACAGCATGAACTGATTCTGGCCAAAATACAGATATATCTTTGGCTGACACTTGTTAAGAAACACAACAGGTAAGGAAATTTCTCTATGAATCTTCCTAAAGCTAGAAGGTAATAGAAATAGACTTATTCTTAGCAGGTTTTACAATTCTTTAGCATTTCAGTCCTAGCATTAGTTTACCTTGTATTCTCTGAGACCTAACAGACTGATTATTAATATTAATAATATCACTTGAAAGGCTAAAGACCAAACTTTGAGGGTTTTTTCTGCATAGTAACTATAGTTACAGTAACTTTGCCTATTAAAAAACAAAATAAGCTTATGGGATTAAAAAAAAATGCTTAGACAAATCAATATTCTATTAATTATTATACAATGTTTATCTATTTGTTAGCAATGCATACTAGTTTACCATTATCAGTGAAAAATGTTTATTGCTGATCTTGGTACGCAGCCAGAGTAACTTTTGTCCTCTTAGATACTGAAAACATGGCATAGCCAAAACAAAGATGCAATTTCTTCTATTGTAGTACTCCAAAATACAACTGAGATCTCTCTACCATCCACAGGAGTCTTACATCTGGAAATGAAGCTGGAACAGCAATTGCACTAACCTACTTGTGCTGTCAAAAGCTTCCTTCATTATTTTAAAACCTTCGGGGCTTTCAAGCCAGACTTTCACCTCTGCAGCCTGGCAAGCAGTGGGCAACCTTACAACAGGTCCTCGAGTCATCCCATCTGCCAGAATGCGGCTACTTGCTCCTCCACCAAGCTAAAAACCAAAGCAGATGGGCACAATGTAAGAATACTGAAGTTTTAGTTTTCAAAAAGTAAAAAATATGCATTATATAAACCTGAATATGTGTAGGTTTATATAATGCTTATTTTTATGCATTATATTTATATGTTTATAAAATAGAAAGTTTTTTAAGCTTTTCAAGTCACACAATACTTACACATATCGCTCTACATCCTCTGTTTGTACTTGCTACAAGACATCCTTCTGTTGTTGCCATTGGCACCTGAAACTCTTTGTTATCCAGAAACAGTGGTCCTGCTACGCCTACAGGAATAGGCATATATCCAATCACATTTTCACAGCAAGCTCCCATCACCTTACAGAAATAATAAAAAACAATCATTAAGGTTACTCCCCAGTGGTACAGTACAGCATGCTACATACTACACTTAGGCATCTTAGTAAAACACCCACAAATTTACCCATAAAGCAACTAATTTCCACCTCAAAAAGTTAACAGCGACAGCTATCAACAGCTAACGTTACTTAATGCTAGGCAGATATACTGAATCCTGTACAGTACTAAATGTTACTTAAATAACCCTAAAATTTTAGAATTAAATTTTAAATAATTTTAAATTTTAACTGGAGCTCAAGGTAGTATTATCATTCAGTTGAACTGTGGCTCAGTATTAGTAGAACTCTGCATTTCTTAGATAAGTCAGCTGCATACTTTGATAGGAAATATATTTTTGATAACTTACAAAACTCATGCACCACCCTAAGTTTAAAAACATCAAGAGCAATTAAAGGTGGTGCCTCATGTTTGCCTTTTATTGTTTTCCTTCTACATCAGTTTTGACCAAGCTCATTGTTAACTCGCATACAT
>JAOTBB010001192.1:24741339-24761303 GCA_025629985.1 Chamaetylas fuelleborni
AAATATGTGTGGTTCCTTTTCATCAGGTTATGACCAAGCCTAATGCTCAGTAAATCTCAGGAGGTTTTCCCCACCTCTGATGCATTACCCTCCTCTTTCTTTTCTACTTTTTTTACAGTAGTTCAAGGTACAGAAATACCTGTCTTGGTCTGATCCTCAGTAGTTTCTGCACTGATACCAGTGAAGCAATACCATTATATGACATATATTAAAAATATATATATTATATATGTGATAAATGTTATATGAGAGATATATAGATATATAGAAATATAGATATATAGATATATAGATATAAATATGTGATGGTCTTCAGTCTCCATATATATAGATACACATATATAGTCTCCACATATATAGATATGTGATGAAGAGGGCAACATCTCCTCTCGTGAGGATTATGTTATGGTGATACTTCATTGCATTTTAGTTTTTTAAAATTTCCTGCTCACTGCTGAGCAGGATATGGTAACGTACAACTAGGGTGTGGGCAAAGTGGTTCAGAAGGGGTGGGAACAGAAAGCAGATAGAACATGTGCAGAGCAGAAATTGCTTTTGTTGGTTTTGAGGTTTTTTTGATAATTAGGGCATTAAATTTCTTTGGCTACAACAGGCACAATGTTAGATCACATTAACAGGTTTCACACCATGTGAAAAACAAACTCAGACTTTTTGTGGGCATAAGGTCAATCATATGGTCACATGTCAGGGGACAGCATAAAATGCTCTTCAGCTTTCCTACTTTACTGCTGAGTCTGTGGGCAAACATTAGACAACATGTAACTTGATTAGGGAAGCAAGCTTTACCTTTCTGCAGCACACAGACAAAACAATACCAAATCAAACTACTACCCATTTTCACACTCCGTTTTTGCCTCCTGAAGAAAGCCAGCTGTGTATCCCTGAGGGCAGCAATGTTAAAAGGAAGGAATTTTCATCATTCATCAGGTTTCTTCTCTTCAGAAACTGGTTGGTCAGGTCTTTTTCCCCAAAGTCTTTTCCAGCCCTGGAGGAGAGGCTGCCCTATGAACGTGTGGGGTTTATGTGGTGTGCTTTGGGATTGACAAACAAAGCTCATTAACCCTGTTGTAATCTATAAATCCCGTGCTGCTCAGCAGAAAAGACCAAAGCTGGTGACTCTCCTGGACTGATGTATTTGGCAGACAAGCACGGCAGTCAACACCAAGCCTGTTTGGAGTTTTTGCCTCTTACTGCTGTATTTTGTTGACTCTAACAATCTGATCAGACAAACATTCTCATTAACTACTGCTGAAAGAAAAAACAGGAGTCAAGCCGGATATGGCAGGCAGCCAAAGTAGTTTGTAAAGAAGCAGCTCATTTGGAAGATGAAAGCTTTTCCAGCAGTATTTTTTTCCTAAGGGGGGGAATACTTGAAGACATTCACACTTAATTGATGTTCACTTTTTCTAAAAAGACAGCAGGACAAGATAAAACCATGTTTCATCAGTTCTTTTCTTGTTCTCTCTGCTGTCTGTGTCCCCCATCATCAGGAGACAGAGTGGAGAGTTTTCCCTGTGCTATCTGTGCTGTCTGACTATCTGTGTAAATCTTACTTTTTTTCACGTCTCTCTGGGTAATGATCTGGGAAACAGATCTTAAACTTAAATTACTGTTACTTTATATATGTTATATATGTATGTGTTACTTGATCTCTGTGTGCATCTAGTCTAAATACATCTACGACTAAGTTAAATGAAAAATATTTTTCCTCATAAAATACAACTCCTCACCTGCTTTTCTAACTAACTCTTTGCCTGCAGTAAAGTGCAGCAGTTGGGAAATAATCAGCTTCAAAAGGCAGACATCTATCACTTTGTGACACTTGCACTAAAAAGGGGAGCCATTATCTGTGAGACAGCAGGGTGCTACAGCTGCTGAGATCAGGCAGACAGAGACACAAGATCAAACACAAAGCCAGAATACAGCACTTTGCAATCAGAAATGTGGTGGTGGTTGTGAGAGTCGTGAAGCAGACGTGTTGAGTTCAGTGAAGAAGCCTTCACTGAGCTTGATGGAAACAAGATCTAGACAACAAAGGCAAGAAGCTAGCACTAGTATGAAAGTGGTTAAAATGAGCTTTAAAATGTGTGTGAAACTGGTGAAATAAAATTTTCCTCTGAAATATTTGCTCCTTGATGACAGGACTGTGAGGTTTGATGGCCCCACCATGGCAGAGAGGAGCAGCTGTGTGCTCTGCAGCAGCACCATCAGTCCTGTTTAGTATTAGAACTTAAATGTGCTTCTCCTTGAAAGACATATATGTACTGAGGTGCTGTAGCTCATCACTGTTAGTTGGAAAATTCTCTCTAGTCAAGATGAAACACCTTTCTACTCTTTTCCATTCATCTGATATTCAGCTGGCATTTCTCAGCTCCAGGCTGGGAATTTTTTTGTTTCAAATTCCAAATGTGAAACCTCAAAATCACAGTTAGAAGGTTAAAGTCAGCTGGCTGGATAATTTAGCATTTAGTTTGGTTGGTGAAACAGTAGTTGCTGGATAGCCCTCTGGGAGGGATTGGGTATAGAGAAAGGTGAAACCAGTATCTGGAATACAGTATTAATGAATAGGACGTGGCTAGCAAAGGAAACTGGAGAAGGGTTGGTACGAAGTCATAACGGGAGGTATGGACAAAACTTTGTGGTCCAAAACATATGATGCCTTTTGCTCTTAGAAACATGGATGGGAAATGTCATAATGCTTGGTTTGGAATGCAAATGAGATTAGACAAAGATAGTGCTTGTGAACGTGTAATTGCCTTACCCTATGGCTGTTATGTTTTAATAAAACTCTAACCTTGCAGTATTGTCAGCCAAAATTCTTTAATTGTGAAAAACATTAACCCTACTCCAGCCAAAACCAGTGAAATTGTGCTGTGCTTCATATTACCAGACCTTATTTTTATTACTCCAGCCATGATCCTTTCAGTCTGGGACCCACTATTTTTCTATTTGCTGCAATACCATTATTCACAAACTCTGTTTTCTTTGCTCACATACTCTGGGTTCCTCTGAAATCAAGAAAAACTTGACATGCTTGAATGTTGCTCCTGCTGTAGATAGTACAGCAGTTGTGGTGCTTTCTGATCTGTGCCTCTTATCTCACAGAGGTCTCCTCTATACCAAAGCACACATGTTGTATTTGCCAGTGCTATTGGAACTTGCTGTGTTCTATCCCAGAGCTGACTGTTTGAGACTGCTGTTTTTCCTGTTTTTCCAAAATTATGTGAGTTTATTCAGCTGGATATTTTTTCCCGCATTAATTTCTATCTCCTGTGCCATGTGCCTGACATGACTAGAAGTAGATGAGAGGAATTACTTTACAATTATACAGCATATTGTGAAGGAAATGCATATAGTCCTTTAGAGGGGCTTGCTCTCTTGCATAATGCTGTGCTATATGTTCTAAATACATAATTTGGTTTTTACCTTATTAGTAGCTTAGTTTTGTGTTCAGACAAATCAAATCCTTCTTAAGCATCTACAAAAGCAGTGCATAAATTGTTAAATATTTGGGTTTCCAACTGTCTTTCCAAATGTACTGAATATTTCAACTGTCTTGTAACGTTATTGCAATTGCCTTTCATTGGACTAAGCAGAATGTATCTGGTCCAAACTTACAGCAGCTTAATATTAAAATATCTTTGTGCCAACACTGTGATTTGCTGACTTTATAAATTATTAAGGCATCTGGGTGCAGGAATATATCTCAGAGACAGCTTTGCAAGCCTTTGCCATTAGCAATATTATGACAAAATAATCTGAGAGCTTTGGTACCTTGAGGAGCAGAGCTTGCTTGGGGAGCCCAAAGGTGTCCATTAGTTGAACTGCAGTGAAGCCCTGAAAGACACACAGGAATGGGGTATGGAAATGATGTGAGGTGTCCAGATTCATGCATCAATACCTGCAGAGTGCTAACAGAGGGTAGTTCTTGAAACCTTTAGGAGCGGGTTGGTACTCCCAGCCCTTTGTCCCCTGGAGGTGACAGGTTCACCCAAGCCTTCTGCTCTGCCCAGCTGCTCCCCAGGGCTAAGGGGAGCTGAGAGCTTCCAGATCCTGATGAGATGAGAGGGTGCTCCCAAAATGTGGAGATATGCAAGATGAGGAAGGAGACACAACAGCATCCAGGGAAAGGGACACAGAAGGCTCTCCCTAGCTGGGGTTCACAGGGCTTCCAGCACTTCTGGGGTGGTATAAGTTCTTCTGATATTTAAACCGTGGTTTGCAGCAGGATGTGTGCGAGAACGAGTCATTGGCAGCGTCCAAGCAGGAGTAAGATTTCTCAACAGAGCACAGCTGTTCTGAGGAGATTTGGATTTAAATCAGCACAGAGCAGCTCATGCCAGGCAGCAACCTGCTGCTGGCTTGGCAGCAGTTTTGCTTTGCAGTGTCTCCCCAGCCAGTTTTCAACCACTGGGAGCCTGTGCCAGGTGCTGTAAATGCCAAAAGAGACCCAACAGCACATCTTCATCTGGGCTGTGGCCAAGCCTTCCTGTAGATTAAAACTGTTTTGTCTATTAAGGTGTATGAAGGGAATTATAAGCAACTAAGTAAAAACTGATACATATCCTAAGAGAAATACTCTGAGGTGGAAAATATTAAATGTTCTATTTTATGTTTCATATTTTGAAACATGATTCCATTAGTATATTGATTAAATGCCACATTAGATATTCAATTCCAATATTAAAATTTTAATTTTATCTAGATTAACAGTAGAAGCTATTTAATTTCTTTATTTAGTATCTCTTCCCTGTCACACAACCCAGAAGGGATTGTAAATGTGATGCACAAGTCAAATTTCCATCTTCTCTCTTACGATTGGTCTATGTTTTGGAATGGTGCATAGTCAAGAAATAAATCAGTGCAATGAAAAGGGAATAGACTTTTCCCCTTCATATTTAAAAAATAATGAAGTTAGATGAGATTTTAATAAAAGAGACTGAATATCAAGAGGCTTGGAAAAGAATATGACAGTGAGGATGTCTGTTCACTGCAGGGCTAGGAAAATGGAGGGGGGAGTGCAAGTAAGAGATTATATGCAATCAGACAAAAAATCCCCCAGAAAACAGAAAACCAGTCAGATACAGAGAGCATATTTTGTACTTGTAGAAAAACATCGCAATTTAAGTACTCACCAGAGAGTTATGAAAATCCCTCTGAACTTTATAGTGTAGCAGGTTCGCTATTTGTTTTAAGAGAGACTTGTACCTTTTTGTAATAAGACTATTTAGTATATTCTTATTGTTTCTGATTTCCTCAGAGGTGATACTGGAAGATGCTTTACTACTCAGCTGTCCCAACAAATGTTCTACTTGTCCTGTGTCCAGAAGGCAACTGCTGGCTCCGTGTGGATCATCACGAAGGTAAAGAGGTACATTTTGTGGCTAACACTAAAAGGTAAGGTTTCTATTCTCATTTTCTTTATGACTTGAACTCAAGCCTGTTGAAGACACTGAAGTTTATCAGTAGAAATAAAAACTATTTAAAATATAAACAGGTCGGTTAACCTCCCTTTGATTCCTGGGACAGTGATAGAAGATAGCCCTGGAAACCATTTTCAAGCACATGAAGAACAAGAAAATCATCAGGAGTGCTCAGAATGGATTCACCAAGGGAGTATTTAAAAATTGGAACACAGGATTCATTATTCTTTCTGAATGTTAGGAAGCACATTTTTGCTGTGAAAGTGACTGAGCACTACTAGAGGCTGCCCAGAAAGGTTGTGGAGTCTCCATTTTTGGAGATACTGAAGAGCTATCTGAATGGTCCTGAGGTCCTGGCTATAGGTAGTCCTATATGAGCAGAGGGTCTGGGCAAGATGACCTCAAAAGGCCCCTCCCAATCCCTACCATGCTGTCGTTCTGTAAACCATGGCACAATCCATCATAGGCAAAAGGCAGCATATCAGCAGCTTAACATCTTTATTTTTAAAATAAACGTTACCCACTTTAAGAGCTGTTGTGAGATTAGGACTACCAAGATGCTGATAATCTATTCTGTGAGCTTTATTAGCATTAAACCAACATGTCAGTGTGAGATTAAGCCCTGTTGACTTTTACACAACTGTGCGTCTATTCCTTTCAGGTCATCTTTGACAAGCGTTAGGCAGTATCTACAACTTTCTGGCAATGGGCATAGTGGGTATCTGATAGGTATAGTTCTTCAGAGTGAATTGCCTCATTAATGTGCTCATGTGTGGATGGCTCTGACAGTCTCCTCTGATCTCACATTCTTCTGTGATCTCCCTGAGAGGGAGGAGGACCCTTGTACCCTGCCGTCCCAATACATTCATATATCAGGTCAATGTCCTCCACTGAAAAAGGTGACATGTCCCTTCTAGGTAGAACATCCATGGATGTGATGGCCAGACAGAATGTCCTAGGGGACAGATATCTTTGAGAACCCGATGTTTCAGTATTATTCCTTAAGATAGGAGGAAGTGGTAGGTAGTCAGCCTTCAAAAATGAGTCAGAGACAAGGATCTGGTGATTAGAAACTGTACACTACATACTTAAATATGTCTGGGGACTCACTGTTGACCTGATGTTTGCTCTTGTTCTGATTCACTGGCCCACTATTTCAGACACAACGAAACTGGATGCATGGAGACATCAGAAGCATTTGGGGGATTTATGGTCAGAACATAAGATTTTCTGGAAGTCAGTAGGGCTTCTGTCTCTAAATCATTCATCTGGCTTTAAAATTCAATCCTGAAAGCTGTAAATGGCCAGGGTAAAAGGAATTAGCTTCTTGGCAATTGTATTAGAAGGTCTGCAACAGTGCCGCTAAGAGGGAAAAACTACATCGATTGTCTGAATGTTTCTGCTCTGTTTGTTTTTTAGATTATTTTCATTCATTCAATTTCTCTTCATCAAAAGTATGTGCAGAAGTGGTTCTTGAGCACAGACAGCACAGCAGTGCATCCTGGGCCTGGTTACATCTGATGTGATCGCAGTGACCTTTTAATCACAATTTAACTGAATAAGCTTCATAAAGTGGTAAGTCATAATAAAACTTTGAGTCCATTTGAAATAGTGATAATACTCAATTATTGCAAAATGTTTAACAGAAGCCTTCCTTTTGTAGTCCTTGGAAATGAACAATTTTCACTACCTCACAAGAACTATTATTTAGATTCTGGGACAGGCTGACCTCTATTGAATAATTACTCAAAATTGGAGTACATTAAAAAATTAATTTTGAAACTGCAGAGAGGCAGAAAATTAGTCACATGCCTTTAAAGATTCTATGTCAGCTTTCCAGGGAAATGAACTCTCTTCATAAAGAGGTTTCATATGTTGTTTAATAAAAAAAATGCAATAAAGACCTGTAAGGCAAGTCATATGATAGAAAACAGTTTGGCATAACCAAACTTGTCTAACAATTGGAGCAGGGTAAGGGTTTAAGAGCCAACTCATAAAAAGGGCTGAAAGTGGCCATCAAAGAAGTTCTAGGAAGGAAGGGAGGAAAGAGGAGGGAGGACTGATGGCTTACACGTTAATACAACTAACTTTTAGAACAACCTGATGTAATCCTTTTCTCTCCCCATGGAATTTTTATGCTCATCTGTGAGCTTCAAGCTGAGATGGGAAATGCTTTGAAAAATGTACTATAATTTAGTGAGAAATTTCTGTGTTTCTAGCGAATTGTGGGGCCTTGTATTGCAGAAGAGACCATTTAATAATTTTGAATTTTGTGCTTTTGATTGAAGTTTAGGATAAGAGTTTTAAAAATATAAATTAAGTCTCCTTTTTCTTGTGTCCTGCACGAAAGTTTCTCTGGTATGGTCACCTGACATAAGTTTTGCCATGAGGGTAGAAGACAAAGATTAATTTTTTTAAAGAACTTTTCTATTGAGCATTTGGATGTCTTTCAGACATTAGATGAGAAGAAGGGGAATTTCAAACTGAATTTCAATGCAGATGCTGAGGAAAACACAGGAAAAGGAATGCATGAAACATTGTGATATGGCTGACAGTATCTCGTATGTTCAGGGGAGAGATTTTCTGTCAATTTTCTTCTGTGTAAGAAAACCAAAGCCCAGAGGAAAGCATATCTGGGCTCTACATTCTCTTTATAGGCTAAAATATCTTGAGATATTCCACTTAAAAATTTAAACCTTTTTCTAACAATTTGAGACTTTTCTAGTATCGTTCATACTATATTTACTATAAAGAAATAGTTGGCAAATGAAATAGGTAACCCCAAAGTTAACTTGTAAGAAAGTTGAGTTAGGATTAATTTTGCTTGTAGAATCATTATATTTAGGATTGAGTCTTTTACCACAGTGAAGGTCATTCTCTTTATTGATTTTTTAAGAACAAGGCTCACATGTGCAGTAAAATCCTCAGCACCATAAAAAAAGAATGATATTTCATTGATTAAATGAGATTGGTTGCTAGGAACTTCTTAGAGCATCTTAACTATAGATCATGATATTCGTAGTGAAGGTAAATTAATCCTGAGTGGTTGAAAATTCAGTGGTGTTCACATGTGGAAAATTATTAACGCATTAGAGGTTTCCTCTAGAGTCTGTCTTCCAGGAATTTACTTGTCTTAAAAGGAAAAGCTCTCAGCATAAATATCTTGAAAAAACAGGAAGGATGTTGCCAATGTCCCAACACGTTCGTCATTGCAGGAGAGTCTGAGGTCTTGTGTGCTGCAGGAGGAGCACAGTCAGAGTTTTCTAATGCCCTTGGTTTTGTTTTCACACCACTGCCTCCATTCCACCTCCCACATATGTGCTCCTTGCCCCCCAATACCTCAGTGCATATATAATCCCCTCACTTCCTTCAGATGTCTCTCACACCCTTCTTGTATCTTCCTCCCATGGTTATGGTGTATCCAGTTCCTGTCTGCCTCTGTAGGGTTAGATTTTGTAGATCAACAGAAGTTCTTGTGAGGGTGCTCATGCTGTAGTCTTCACATCTGAATTCCCAGTGCCTCTTCCAAATATAGTGAATTAGAGCTGCCTAATATCCTTGGAGTTAGGGAATCTTCCTATGCCTATTTTCTATATGATGTAGAGGTCTCCAAAAGAGAATTTAGGAATATTGTCTCTTTGGGGGAAAACTATATACAAAAGTCCACACTTTTATGAGATTGAAATACTGGGTAGGGGGATTCTTTTACTTCATGTTTATGCATGTTTATTGAAGTGAAAGCAAGTTGCACGGTTGCTGTTAGAACAATAAAAATCTTCCCCATACAATTTCTTTGAATGAGAAACAGTACTGACTCAAGCAACTTTTGGAAATATTTTGCCATATACTTTTTTTATTCAGTTTGAGAACCTACCTATCTCTAAATTAGCAACCGTTACTTGCTTTCAGTATTTCTAGATAAATGCCTGTCCCTGTTTTTGGTGTCACTTTGTGCCTCTGTGAAAACATCAAAGATCAGTTGCTGTGGCATCTAAGTTTCATTTTCAAGATCAAACATTTCACTGAGATAAGCCTTGTATGTAATGGTAAGTTTGCAGCAGCAGCAGCTCTCACACAGGTGTGGAGGATTTATAAATAAAAAATCACTGGGAAGATGCTGGGGCTGGAGCAAGGGAGATGGCCATGAAAATCACAGTCATAAAATGGTTTGGGTTGGAAGACACCTTCAAGCTCATCTAATTCCAACCCCCCTCCGTGGGGCAGGGAGACACCTTCCACTTGGCTAGGTTGCTCAGAGCTCCATCCAGCCAGAACACTGCCAGGGATTGGGCCATCCACAGCTTCTCTGTGCCAGGGCCTCATCACTCTCACAGTAAAGAATTTCTTTCCTAATATCTAATCTAAACCTGCTTCCTTTCAGCTTGAAGCCACTTGCCCTTGTACAGAGCACTGGTTTCAGCTGGCTGGGGTCAAACCACATCATGCTGTCACTGCATGCTCTCGTAACACGTTCTGCTCCATCTTGCTTGTGGCCCCCCTCAGGTACTGGAGGGAAGCAATTAAATCCCTCCAAACCCTTCTCTTCCCCAGGCTGAATAATCTAAATTCCTTTAGCCTTTCCTCATAGGAGAGATGGTCCATCACTCTAATCAGCTTGGTGGCCTCCTCTGGACTCACTCCAACAGCCTGATGTAAAAATCACCAAGCTGCAGTTCTTGCACCTGTCAATTCTCTGCCTTCAAAATGTCTTTAATATCAGCATTATATTAGGAGTTTGGCAGAGATTCCCTACTCATTACCATCTGTCTTGTAAGTTAAGTTCATACTGTACAACTATGATTGTAAGAAAAAGTAATCTTTTTTTAACATAGTCCATGTAAAACTTAAGATTTCATTTAGATTACGTATAAAAATTAGATTCTGTATAAAAAATTCCAAAGGATTTCTGCAGTGGGATTAATTTAAACTGATAGCAAAAGTCGTTGTTCACTGCTGTCCTAACTAAAGCCCCAAAGGTGTGGAACCTCCTCGTTTTCATGGGAAGACTTGAAATACCAAAGGTCGAGGGCCCCCAAATCAGAAAGGAGGCCTAAATATTCCTTTTCTTGTTGTTTTCTATCACAATTTATTTGCGCCATTCTTCTTGAGAGTAGGAGGAACCAGATATGCTTTTAGTCTTGAACCTGGTGGTGGGCAAAAGAGCCTTTTGTTTATTTACTGTCTTTGCTGGCATGTTTGAACAATGCCTGGTGGGCACCCTCTGCTGCACTGCTCATCAGGAGCCCCTTGCTCAGACTGGGCAGTTAAATTTCCTTGATAAAAGTGAAACTGTCCAGACCAGACCATCCCTCTTCCTCCATTTTGCATAGTACCTCTTCACCACACCAAGTGTATGTCCAGCAAGTCTAATGGAAAACTGTAAAAGCTATTAGATTGCAAGCCAATATCTGATAACAGGAGCAGCAATAGATTATTTATCGTCTGTTGGTTTCAGACTGTTTGTGGTACTGTCTTGGCACTGATCTTGGCATGCAGCTGCAAAATGCATTAGCAAAGCCCCCACTGTTTAAACATTCATTACAGGGTAATGAAACATTTCATCAATTAGTGTGAACCTTGGTCAACGCATGTCTTTGGAAAGAGCCTTGAACAGCTCCAAACCAGCCCCTTTCTGGAGGAAGTGACCTGGACAACGGCAGGTAAACAGATTTGCATTAGCTGGAGAATGAGACTTCAGAGGATAACACTATCCTCTGATTGCACTTATGCCGTGTCTCTTGGAGTTGTATTTACCAACCTGTGTCCTTTTTAGGTTTTCTGCTCTGATGGATAAAAATACATCTCAATTCTGAACATAGAATCAGGTAACCTGCTGAAAATTTTTATTGGGAGATTATGACCTCTTGTGTATTCCTATAAAAACAGCATGAGACAACTGAATAGTTAGAGGAATGACTCTTGAAAACCCTTCAGTCTACAATCATTTTGAGATTATTCTGTTTATTTACACAAATTTGTCTCTTTCTGTAGAGGTGGTTTGTGAGAAAGAATTTTGTTTCTGATAAAAATAAGTGCAGCTGTTTTTTAAAGTTATTTTTGTAAGGGTTTGTAGCATTCATTATTGCATATTTTTGCAGTATCTTAAGCAATTTTTAGTTATACCACCCAAATAACTAAATCTGATGGGCAGATGTGTCAGGGCAGCTCCCTGACAAAATGAGAAGTATCTTAGTCCAAAGATATACAACAATATATTTGGGTTTGACATCTCTTCACTGTGTTATACTAAATATTGTTTATTGTATGCAATAATAGTAGGATTTCTCCTGTCCCCTAGTGGCTATTCCATTTTCTGAGTTTGGTACACTCATTATCATTTCTATCATCTACCAGAAATTATAAACTGGCTTGTGGTTTGGTTTATGTCAGAGATTTGCACACAAAGAAGAACTCAGTTAAAAAAAATTTCCACTGTAAAACATGACCCCTTAATAGGAGTCCTATGAAATTACGAGCAATTGTAGCTGTTTAAGTATAACTTTCCTGAGAGGTGCCAGATACTGTGTGGTGCCCCTTCACACAAGCTTGCAGTGAAAGATGAAAGCAATGAAACATGCGAACAGCTAGAAAAGCAGATTTAGTTTTTATTAAAATAAAGAGTTGATGTTTTGACATAGTGGTCAATTTGCTTGACTTGTTAAGACAGTGTTCTGAGAGGGCAGGAGTGGGAGGGAGACTCCCTCTCCCCTGCATCCTGATGTCAGGCTGAGCTGTGCGCTCAGGCCCCACCACCTGCTGGCTAAAGCCATTTCTGCAGCAGCTAAGCTGAACAGATGGCAGCATTGCCTGAGGTGCAGCCTGAATACAGCAATAACTTCACGAGGTGAAATTGAAAGGAGCTTTATGAGTGAGTCTTGAATGATATTACTGGTCCTAATGAGACCAAAGCTCTGCCCAGCCTCAGTAGGCTAGAGATGGAGAAAATGTGTGATGTTTGTAAAGTAACTGCAGAACAGAGATGGTTGTTGAAATGTAGTTCATACAGTAAGACTCAGTTCAAACTGCTTGTGTGGAATGGTCAAATCTTTCCGTAAAACTCTACAGAATGGACAAATCCAAGAAGAGCATTGTGTGATCCTTCTGTCTCAGAGTGTTTCGCCTTCATCAATTAACTGCAAGGACAATGAATCGCTTAAAGACTGTTTTGATGAGCATGGTTTGAGAGTCCTCAAACATGTATCAGGGATTCTGGCCTCCAGAGAGCATCCATAATGCTCTGCTGCACTTTCTCCAGTCATGGAATAGTTTTCATGGTTTGATATAAGATGTATTGGAGCTTCAACTGATACGAGGAATAGTCTCACAGCAACTTTTTGTACTAAGCTTATGGAACTTGGAGCCAGCAGTACAGGTCTCTTGGGAGCTCTGCTCTGGGAAGCTTCAAGTGCAGACAGGGTTGCCAAACTTCAGCATTTTAATGCAAGCTGACAATACCTATTGCTTTTCATGAAGCCTTTGAATCCTTGCATAACATTACATTCAAATGCTGACCATCACAGGAGAGTGCTGGCATCCATGCCTATGGAACAAAGGGTTTAGGGGAAGGGGTGGCACCACCAGGACAAGCACTGACCTCTGCCAAGGCAGGCTCAGGGGTCTTCGAGTGCCTTGAGAGAACACTTCCTTCTAGGCCATGAAAAGACTGTTAGCTCAGGCACAGCACTAGCCAGAATGTCTGTGTTTGGTTTTGTGCCTCTATGTGCAAACCTGACTTAAGGAGTTAATAAATAGGATGCTGTCAGGACACAATAAAGATTAATAAAAATACAGTTTGAGATTTTTTTAACATCTTAATTGGGTCTTATTTAACTCAGGTGCCAAATTATTCAGCTTACCCTTGGATTAGAGGATTTCTTGAATGGAGCTCTTTTTTTTGTATCTATGTTCTTGTATGCAAATCAGCACTCTATCAAACTATCTCCACATTCAGTGGAAAAATCTGAAATTTTTGAAGGAACTTAATTATATTGAAGTTCAATGGAAGATAAACCTGAATATCTGTGAATCTTCAGTGAAAACAGGGCCAGTTTTGAAAAGATATTCTAGCCAGAGGATAGTACCTGGCATAAAGGGAGATGTCTTGATATTTCCCACGTCAGTGGATATCCTTATTTTAATAGAAGTCCTATTTAGTTATTAACCCTATATATAAATTGGCATAAACTGGCAGAAAATTCCCAGTCAGAAGGGAAGAGGTAGGGGCCATAACCTAGGCAGGCACTGTGTCTTTCCTGTACCTCCACAATGTCCAGGTGTAGAGTTACTTAAGAAGTTCGTGCAGGTGCAGCTGCTCTCTTTAGTCTTATGCTTTACAACACTGGAGTGGTAATGCTATATATGTTATATGTAAGATATAACAGATGTCTGCTGCAAATCTCGTTTTTTTTTGTACAATTCTCATTTTTACAGAGGTTCTTTGGTAGAGACACTAATTATTTTTTGTTTTTACTACTTCTAAGTACCATAAATGGACTTTATGCAGAATGGCTATAATGCTTTCCATCTGCTAACTACATCAATAATAAACAACAAAACTCATTTGTTCTTTGATTTCTCCATACAAACTTGGAAAAAAACCCCCCAAAACTCTGCTCATTTACCCACTTCTCTGTTGTTGATACACAGCAGTCCTTATTTTTAAGTCAATGTGGCAACTATGTGGATAAATTTATGCATGTTGAAATAATTACACAAAGCAATCTCTTAGTTTGCACATACACAAATAGTGTAAGGAGTCATGGAGCAAAGTAACATATACTTCTGTATCTTTTTTTTAAGTAAGTCCTTCAGCTGAGCAGGGAAACTATTCTTTTACAAGACTAAAATGCAATGTAGTTAATATATTCATAATGGATTCTTATGATCCACGCTTTATCCCAAATGACTCATTTTCAGAGCTTAATGCAATACTCCAAAAGCTGAAAAATATAATTCAGAGCAGCTTCATGGTCTAAAATATTGATTCACTAATTCACTGTTTATAGCTTCTTGTTGCAGATTTTCCTGATAAGTAAAACACAAACCAACTAAATATCCCAATTCTTTCATGAAATCATCAGGTAAGTGTTTGATCACAACTCCAAGAAGCCTCAAATATATTTTAAGACTGGAGTGTATGCTTAAATATCTTCCCAGAGCAAAGAGGATTTTCTAAACTTGTACCAAAACCGGAGGGGTTTGTCTACCTAGAAACCAAAGAAGACAAATTACAATTACACACAAATTACAATTACACACCTTAACTAAAATATATTTAAGTCTTCAGTGTGGTTTTATAATTAGGGGAACAGAAGCCAAGAATTTATCTTGCACATTCAAAAGAAGCAGCAGCAAAAAATGTAGTGAATGCAAGAAAAAAGTGACCATGAGAACACTAGATATCTGTTTGTTTATTTCCTCCAGAAATGCTCAGCCACGAGTGTCCATGAACTACATGTGCATATTTCAGAAGTTTGTTGTAATGCTTGGGCCTTGTGAAATCTCAGCTAAAAAAAAGACAATTTAGCCTGTTTTCAATACAATCAAGAATTAAAATTCTCAGACTTTTATTAAAAAAAGAAAAAAAAGTTGTTGATAGTTGTGGATTTAAAATTTATAGTTTTCTTTTAACAAAACTAATACTTGTGACTTTTCATCTTTAGGTGAGACTATATAACATTCACCCTTCAGAGCCTGAGTGCTGCTGGCAAGTGAAACTCCTGGGACTCTGTTCCCCACCAAACCCAGAATCTGGATCCAGTTCTGCCACCTCATTCACTTGAATATTTCAGTGACTTTGTTAGGGTTGGATCATTATTCAAGCATGTCTTGCAACCCTAAGATAGGCATTACTTTCCTTTTTACACCTGAAAGACAAAGTCTCTGAGAGATCAGAAGATTTAGGCAGTACTATCCAAAGTCTACCTGCCCCCTTGTCTGCTGTCTGAGCCTCCCAGTGTCTGAAATTTTGAAACTGAAATTCCTTTGATGCCTGAAGGACTTCTCCTGGGCACATTAGAGGCTCTTCGTTCCTGCTGCTGCATGGATCATCTTGCAGCTGAAGACTAAACTTGTCAAGATTCACAAACCTGCTGATTCCTCACTCAGCCTTTCTAAAGGACCATTTCTCATGTGTGCCCAGAGACCTGCTGCATTGGCCTTCATGTAAAATGCAAGTTCTTCCATCCAGAGCAATGGATGAGGCAAGACCTTTGTGCTCTTCATGGCTTGAGTCAGGAGGTTTGACCTCACTTCCCTCATGAGCCTGGCAGACTTGCCCTGACCATCAGGACAGGTTCATTGATTTGAAGGACAAGCTGGGGAAAATGACCTAGGTCTCATGATACAGAGTGATATAGGACTGCAGCCAACTGTTTTGGGATCTTTGGGAATGGGCATCCGGACTCCAAATCCTACCTGTGCAATTTTGATAAGTGAGTCTCTAATTTTCAGTTGATTTCCCTAACCTTTAGTTTTAGTTTCTCTCACAACTCTTGCTTGGCTTACAAAACCAGCTTTTCTCCTGAAAAACAGCCTATTAGGTGTCTAGAGCACTTTCTGGAGGCATGTGGGGTTTAGCATTGTCAGGCAAAAGTGAGAGTAGGAGCAGTCTCTTCTGTAGCCTATAACTTATCTGAGCAGTAGCCATTTGGCATTGAAAGGAGGGGGCATTCTGGTCCCAGGAGCTATGTTGGAAGCACAGAAAAGATCTATGGCACAGTGTGGTGGTGATGTCTTAATGTGGACAAGGTTATGAGAGGCATTCTTTTGCACTGGCATCACCTTTTCAGGCTATTATCAGCAACTCCCTTCTCTTCACTGTCTGTTATGGTTTCTAGTTCGAAGGCATTAACTCCCACTGGCATTTGTTTGGGAACTGAGGAGGAAGCTCCCTGCAGAGATGATGTGTGAGACTGAGTGGCTGACTCACATTACAGATCTGGGCTTAAATTTCTTGTTTAGAATACGACCCAAGGGTTTGATTCTGGAAGAGAGAAGCTAAAAAAGCCCTGGAGGTTCATTCCCTTAAGTCTCCCTTTCTAGTGGAGACTGATTCCCTCCATGTGGGTGCTGGAAGCCTCCTCCATCCCCCAGCTGATGGCACAGGGCATTTCTTGAGGGCATTTCAGCAGTGTGGACCCTTCAACATGCAATTCAGGAACCAAATAAATTCGTGGTTTTTTTAACTATAAAAGATACAAACCTGGATCTTAGCAGGGGAAGGACGGTAATCCTCGGAGTCTTTTTCCTGAGAGGCAAAGGCTCGAGCAAAAGGCTTGAGAATAGCACCATCTCCTGGAAATGCCTCATATGGCTTGGCTTTTCTAAGTTGTCTGAATGCACTTTTTTCCTGAAACTACTCTAATTTAACTGGTACTGTGGTTAAAGTATTCCCTACTGCTACCAAATTGTTGCTTCAGCAATAACTGAATAGCACCCACGCATGTTTTTTCATGTATCTCATGTTAGCTGTGACCCAAATATGACACAAGCATGGGAACGTTTTGTCAGTGTAGAGGTTGTCAAGGGGAAAAGCATTACTGGACAAGAGCAGCTGCAACCAGAGAGGAGTGAGAATATGCTCCATGAACACACCCACCTTGTATCACAGTAGGTTTTTTCTTAAGAACAGCAGTGTTATCTCACTTGAACACATGCAAGCAGACAGCAACTGGATAGTCACATGGTTTAGATTAAGTCTTTGACAAAATTTGCCGCACCAGTGAGTTATCACGTATAAATTATCAATTAAACACATACCAGCCTCCTGAAAATTAGCTGACAACCAGCTAATTGTTAAACATGAGGGGATAATTTGAATAACAAAATTAGAAATTTTATATTTGGCATTATATAGAACTTTAATATTGAAATCTAGATTTGCCTATATTGTTCTTGTCAAGTTTTGCATTTTGCCTTTTGTATTTTTACCACATTAATTAAGAGTTAGCTAAATGCACATTTTGCTCACTCTAGAGCGATTTTCCTAGTAGTAAAATGATTTGCTATGGCCTTTTATTTTGTTGTTACATTAATATTTTAATTTAACATTTTTTTCCCATGCTCTGATTTGAAGCCCTCTCCTTATACTAACCACTAGACTTTTTAATGCTTGAGACATGACTGAATTTTTTTCTCTCCAGATGAAACCTAGCCTGAAGATGAATCAGCTGACTGTAGTGATAGGACAAGACACTCAGGTTTCTCAGTTTTAACTCATCAACCAAGCTGTGTTTCAAAAATTTAGTCCCACAGATCTCCATGTGGGCTTTGCTGTGCCTTAAAATAGTACCTTGAAAAAAACAGCTAATCCTTCTGTATCTTAAAGTCTATCACTAAATATTGTCAGCTCTTTACTTCTTTTACAAGCAAGAGGAGATTGTGTAATTTCCAATGTAACTTCTTTCCCCCATAAGTCATTATGGGAAACCATAGTTTTTGTAAGTGTGTATCAACTCATTTGGAATTTCAGCTGATACTCATACCTTGCTTTCAAGTCTGTTCTTTAATACTGCATCGTTCTTCCTGGTTTTTTTTCTGAGTCTGTGACTCTCAGCCTGACCTTTCACAGAAGACTTTATGTGCATTCTATTCCCTTGCATCTCTTCCCATGAAATGCTACATTAATTAAGACAAATAAGGGACTTGCAACAAAACTTGCTTTTGTTTCCATTCAGGGACAGGAGAAGCAGTTAGGTTTAACACTCTAATCCGTGTCACTCTTTTATTTTTTTATCTCCCCATTTCCAGTCTAAACTGTCTTTGTTAAATCTGGTGAAAACTAAACCCAGATTCAGTTTGATTTCAACTAACGCTTTCACTGCTGTCAGTGTTGTGTGTTATGCTTGCTTCAGCTAATAAACCATGGCTTACAGAATTAAGAATAGACTGCCTAAAAAAGCAACACCCTTCATGTTCCACTGGTGATGGAATATAATCTTACATTTCCAATATACAAATGCATAGTGGATTGAACATGGTCTTCAGACAGAATAAGAGAATGGAGCTCAGTTTTGCTGTAGGTGAAGCAAAAACTTTTTAAAGGAAACATATCTAATTGCTATATCCAGCCCAAAGATTTTCTAGAAATAATTTCCCTTTCTTAGGTGGCTAGATGTATAGTTACTAAGTAAATAAATGTTTTTTTATTAAAAGCAAGAGTGTAATTGCAGTGGCTGACTGGCTGCAGAGCAGAACAGCTGTTAAGTAGCAGAGTGACCTGTGTCACTTCTGCCCTGCACCCAGATGACAAAATGGTCCCTCTGACAGTGTCAGTTCTGCATGTCTTCCTGTGATGCATTTGTCATTCTCCTGCTCAAGCATCCTCATGGCAGTGTGTCCATGTCAGGCTTAGAGAAACCTGAAATGGGGGCATTACTCCCATCAATATACATCAAGATATTCAGGGAGATAACAAGCACTATAATGTGTTGCCTTTTAT
This sequence comes from Chamaetylas fuelleborni, assembly GCA_025629985.1. Taxonomy (NCBI): domain Eukaryota; kingdom Metazoa; phylum Chordata; class Aves; order Passeriformes; family Muscicapidae; genus Chamaetylas; species Chamaetylas fuelleborni. The sequence goes on from JAOTBB010001192.1 coordinate 24,760,225, forward strand.
TGGTAACCTCTTCCATTATTTTCCATTAGCAACCACTCAGGCTGTCTCTTTTCAGTTAGGGGTCTTTCATGTTCTCCAGAGTGCATGGAGTACATTGCAGTACAGTAGAAATTCCTAGAAGACAAGCAAGCAGAAGAGTGTGATTAGCAATTCTGTTAAGGCTTCTGGCTTCTCTTACAAGGTATATATGACTGGCTTGCTCTGAAATAGGAGAAGCTCTTAGAAAAGCAGAATGAGGGTTGCAGCTACTTCCCTCTTGCATGCATTTAGCAAGTTTATCTAAGAAAACTGAGCAACACATAGATAAGCCTCTCCCTGAGGTCTCTCTGACTTGAGACAATGGAGTGAGGTGGAAGGTGATTGCTTTTCAGACCAGTGCAAAAAATTGTCCCTTCGCTGTCAAATGGCAAACAGCCCAGCTTGTCTCTAGGATTGTGAAAGGCAGTCCCAGAGGATGAAACACATATCCAGGTACAGCAGTGAAACTGGTGGTGTGCATGGGGAACAGTCTTTCTGTGTGGTAGCTGATCTGCAGACTCTGAAGCCACAAGGCTGACAGGTGAGAAACATGAGTTGAACAGCCCTGTACCCAGAGCTCTGCTGGGGATAGGAAGGAGCAATGAGCAGAAGAAACGTGAAAAAGTAAATTCCTCCTTTCTGTGTCACTTTTAATTTCTCTCTCCCTCCCTACACAATTCCCTATACACAGTGTAAAGTGACCTATACAAACCTGGAGGGCTTTCACAATTCATTGTTATTTCATTTTGGTTTTGGTGCTGATGACCGTAATGGATCTCTGTTGCCTTTTCAAGGCATTAACGATTTCAGTTGTCAGATTGGTCAGATTTACATTTCATGCTCCTTCCCCTCTGCCAGCCAAACTACTTTAGTGAAGGTCTTTGCAGGAGTCAGCTGGGAGATTCAGAACTCAGTTTCTGGCTAGTGGGCACAGTGTGAGCTCCAGCATAAAAGTGAACAAATTTGGATAGGTTTGCTCTTGTTAAGAAGAGAGGGACCAGCGAGCTGTGCCTCAGGAATTTCCCCTGCTTTCACACTACAGGCATTGCTGTGTCCTGAAA
>JAOTBB010001192.1:24840739-24850853 GCA_025629985.1 Chamaetylas fuelleborni
GCACTTTGTTTGGTCAGCTGAAGAGTGCTTAGAAAGCCAGCTTTGTTCAAGTCAACAGTGTAAATAGGGGGAGTGTGCAGTCAAATGGCACATAGTGCTTAGAGCTGCTGCGACTGATGATGACAGTGCAAAATGGCTTTAAAGCAACCTCCTGGGTGGAGGAGTCTTGTGTTACTCCAATTCTGTGTTCCTTAAGTAGTGCATGTGTACTGCCATATTTCTGTTTGCCCTCCCCATGGGCTATTGAATGTTAAAAGAAGCTTGGAGTTGGCTTTTTGTCTTGGCTGTAGCTGGAACTGGAGAAAAGGAAACAAAGAGAGGAAGGCAGTTTAAGACATATCTGTCTGCTGCTTTCCGTTCTGCCAAGAGTTGCTATGCTAATATTGGCTATGCTGCCAATATTTCAAGAAGATTGCCTAATATTATTATGCATATCATATTTTGTTTTGTTATATATAGACTTATTGTTTTAAAAAATAATCACACAAAAAGATGCCTCAGTCAAAAATAAATACCTCTAGACAAAGAATCTGAAGTCTGAATCACATATTTTTATAAAGCTCAAGTTGATTTTCTGATTATAAATGAGATTTAGATCCATATATTATGTTCTCTTGACTTTTTGTTCTAGTTCTGCAATACTATATAACTTCAAATCTTCCAATGTCTGTTTTACAAATAGGCTTTGCTCTTCAGAAAGAAATAGGAAAACACTTAGGTCCTGAAAAAGGAGGAAATTCCAGGAAACAGGCCTGCAGATAGCAGTTTGATACTATGTATACATGATAGCATAATGTTCTGGGGTTTTTTCCTATTGTAAAGCAGAATGGTTTGAAGTTTACAGAACTGTGTCTTCCAAGCAAACAAACACATAGACAATGTGGTGGCTTGCTGAAGATGCCCAATTCTTTAGCCAGCAAAGGCAAAGGCAAACGATAACTTGTCTCCACTTCATGAAAGAATGACTGGATGCCTAGCAAAATGACTGTGTAATATGGTATGATTGGCAGTTCCTGCTTAGGAAGCCAAAGAATGAAATAGCAGACGCGTTGACATTCACTGGCAAATTCCCTCTGATTTCTCAGGAGCTGGGTTTTAGTCTTAAATAAATAATGTTGAAAAAATGTGCTTCAGAAACTTTTGGTTAATCTGTTGGTTCAGATCAAGGTAGAGTGGATAACTATGCCTGCAGGCAGAAACAGGTCAGACTTATCTCTGCATGGTTGTGGGATTTACTGAAATAAATGGATAGGGCGTGTGGTACCAAAACCTATCAGGGTGGAATCTGTGCAAACCTTCCAGAATCTGTCCATTTCCAGGGTGTGACTGAGTATAATTTTGGCTGCGCAATTGGCAGGCTTCTCTCTCTGCAGCTCCTTTTACCTTTATGGACAAATAATGCTAAGCTAGGAGGGCAGCTAAGAGAAATATAAGTTTTTAACAGTTAAGACACATTCTTGCACTGTGCAAAGATGGAGCAAAACAGGAATGGTGCAAAGAGGAATATATGCAGAAAAGAAGTGGAAAATGCCATTGTAATGAGTTCCTTAGGAATGTGTTAATCTATAAAGAATAAGTAATTGTACCATAAGTAATAAAAAAAGGGGAAAGGAATGTATTTAGAGAGGGAAGGGTGGAGATTGTTTTATATTTGTGAGCCAAGGTAATATAAATGCATGTCTGTTCCACTAAGCATTATGGCCTAACTCTATAATTAGGGAGACATAACCACGTCTCCAATCATCCATCTACTATCTTCAACAAAGCCAGGATTTACTTATTCCTTTTTCAGATGTCTGAATTTGTTCACAGTAATGGATTGACTAAACAGTGCGTTTAACATCCTTTCTCGTGAGCTTTGGGCAATCTCTTGCCTTGCCTGGTGCCACATGGTTGTCTCTTAGTCAGGTAGGGAGGATGTTCATGTCTTGCCTGCAGAGGTGCTGACTTGGGCAGGCCACCTCACCAGAGGGAGAGAGGGGAGAGATGGCTGCTGAACTCAGCCCAGATTTTACAACTATCACAGTTTAGAAAGTGGGGTCTAAATCATTATACCTAACAAGTACACAGTTGAAGATGATGTTAATTCCACAGTAGCAGGAGCTGTAACTAACAGTGGAAGAAGAATGAAGTTTTAAAAATATTTCCTCTTTTTATAAGCCTTGTTGAAGTAATCAATTACAAAGTATCTTATTCTTTTGGCTCCTTAAACAATGGACTGGAATTTTTTTTTTTAGCTAATTTCTCAGACAGGAATATATTAGGATAAGTTGAAATATTAAAAGGATTAGACTATAGCAAAAGGAAAAAATTGATGAGATGTCTAAAGATTGCTCCTTGTTTAAATTTATTCTAAAGATCACAGACAAACTTTTATGCTTTGTATGTGGATGGGCTGGGAGTCCTGTGTTTTAAATGTATTTTCATTTCTACAGTCTGTTTATTGACGTGCATTAGCATGAGAAAGCTAAACCACATCGCATCACTTACTGCATGTTCTAGAAGTTCACACATTAATGCCATTTGGTGGGAAATGAGATGAAGGAAGTTTAGAAAATTTAAAACTATTTTGCTCTCAGGCAACTCAATGCTTTTGCAGAAACATATCTTCACCACACTGTTCAGAGAAGCAGCATAAAACAATTTCACTTATTAATTTTATAGAAACTAAATGAAATCTGTGTCAACTGTAAAGGGGAATTCTAAGTTGCTGGAGGGTTTTCTTGTTTTGTTTTTTAATCTACTTTTTTCTTTTGATCTGCCTATGATCTGGGGTGATCAATGGCATTGAATGAAACCATTTAAGATTTTTGTCAGACATTTTATACCTCTAAGATTTTACCCCATTTAACAGAGTGGAATCTCAAGGACCTGCAGCAAATGGAAAGCTTCTTTAAAAGTACTTGAGCAGAAGAGAAATAGAGGGTTTTTCTGAACCACCTTAGTCATAGGAGCTCAGGTGATAATCTAGGTAAGACTTAAGAGTCTGTCTTCATATGAATGCAGCATTCATTTGCTTTAAAATCTGGTAGTTCTATAAATGCTTATTGAGATTTTAAGTTCTTTCCAATCTTCATTTGAGCAATGATCATGAAAAATTTGCTTGAGATAATTTTCATGTCAGATTTTCAAATCTGGTGAATTTTCATACAATTGTTCATTAATTTTTTTTTTCTCCCTAAATAAGAAAACTACATGTGTACAAACACAAGTTCTGGCTGGGTTTGTGCATACAAAAGGCTCTATGTGCCTGTGCACGTGTACCATAAATGTACTGGCATATGATATAAGCTACTGAGCACTAGAGATATCTGCCTAGATATTCTGGTTAACTTCGAAATTACTTTTGAACTACTAAATCCATTTACATGTATTTGACCACTGCTGTGTGTGTACCACTAGTTCAAGGCTGTCAGCCTCTACTCCCATCTGTTTATTGTGATATGACAAAGCTTCCACATATTTTTCTATCCAGAATACTTATGTGCAGTTTATCACAATAAGCAATGAATTTCAGAGAATGTATGAGTAGAAATCTTCTATTCTTTTAGCCATCAAAGGATAAGATTGCTTCCACAGCTCATTCTTCATTAGGCCTTTGAGGAAAATCCGAGATTCTTCCAACCAATTATTTGGATGTGGTGAGTCACTAGGCTTTGTTATTCTATTTGAGCAAAATTCTAAGTTCACATATAGATGAAAGCAGATTCAGAAAAGGAAATTGCTTGTTAACTGAAACCTTAAATAGTTTTCTTTAAGAAAGCACAAGTGATCAGTCAGCTATCATCCAACTATGCACTTCAAGTTCTTTCTAATTTAATGTATTACCTCTTTTACATCTTAACACACAAGACTTGTTACAGAAGACAGAAGCCGTCTTTTGTATTTCCAAACTACTGTCTTTTCTTTAAGCCAAAATATACATATGTTGATGTGCCAAGTAGTTCTTCAGGTAGGAAAGTAAAAACATGTTCAGACATGTCCTGGAGACTGGGAAAAAGCCAGAAAATGTTTAGCTCAAATAAAGCATCAACAGCTTCCTTTTTACTACTTTCAGCAGCAATCAGATGTCTAATTAAATTCCATCAGTCTAAAATAAGGCAGAGCTTTGAAGACACAAACCAATAACTAGAGAAAATGCCACACTGACTGTGTTAAAAGACTTTTGAAGCTTTGCCCATACTACACGTTCTTCCGAGTTTAAGCCCTCTGACTTAACTTGGCCATAACTAAATAATCCAAATTAACATTTGGAGGAGTAATAGGCCTAAGAAATCTGGTTTCCTCATCTCACTGAATGTGTAACTTGCGAGGATTTGCCTGTTATAATGTGACATTTCTTCACTCAAAAGCTCACTTTAATTTTCAGGAAAAGGTTTTGCTGCAGACCTAAATTCATCACACTGAACCAACAATGAATTAATCTCTACAAAGGCTTGGTGATTAAAAAGGTAAAATAATTCAAACCACCACCATGAAGGATTTTAAACGTTTGTATAATACATGGGCTCTGTGGCAGAATCAAATTAACTGGTTTCCTTTGTACAAAAGAACAGTAAAGTGTCAAAGTACATAAACAAGTCTTTTAAAACAAGCGTGTCCTTTTAAGTCCTTCTCATTAAACAGACACAGCCTGATGAGGATAGTGAGGCTACTTGTGCATTTAATGCCTGAGAAACAACCCCTGCTGTACATGTTCAAAAGTTTGATCTAAACCACAGAAATACCAACTCCATAGGACACATTTCATTTTGTTAAAAAGTTTGGAATCAGATTACTTAGTCCTCACAATCATCAAACTTCACAGGTTAAAACTAGGTGAGTGAGTCTGTTTTAACCTTCTCATGTTCTGCCAAGAGCCTTCTAAAGTGTTCCTTTCTTAAGTGTTCTGAAGTATCTGTAAAAATGCTATTTAAGAACATCCAGAATTAATGTGGCCTCAAAACTTCTAATAATGCTGTTCCAGATGTTTGTGGTGAATTGCTGAGCAGGAAAAATAGTCATACTTACACAAACAAACTTGCTTTAAAATACTTGTCCAGATCTGTTCTAAACCACTAAAATCAGAGAATACCGTACTCTCCTTCTCCCTAAAGCAGTGGTCTCCAACAAATCATGTTAAGCTTCCTAATTTCTTATGTATTATTATCACCAAACTTTTTAAATTGGAAACAATATACACTTTACAGTTTTCGTTGGTTTTGTGGACCATTTCCCATAACCTCATGCCCTGAAAACTTAGATCCAGGTATATGATAATGAAAACCATGACTACAGGAGCTTTGTTTGCTCTCATTTTAGTTTGGTACAGTGGATGGTAATAGTATTGAGGCATAGACTATTGACAGGTGAGGCTTAGGCATAAGATCCTTATCTACCTATACATATATCCATAAGGACAAATAAACTCAAAGTCTTCTGGGTGCTTAAAAACAGGAGCACAGAAAAAACCAGAAAGAGATAATAAGTTTTTCTCACGTTTACTCTTATTCACCTGAATAAATCTAATAACCCCTCTCAGCTAAGTATGAGGCAGAGTGAGGGCATTTCAGCCCCTATGCGTTGCCTTCTTTTTCTCTGGAATCTGTCTGTGTGTGGCTTGTCTTCTTCAGCAGGCCTGAAGAAGTGAAAAGCTTGTTCCATTCTGACTTGAAGGCAAAATATAATCTAATGAGTGGAACAGTGAAACAAGTCCCCAAGGTAAAATGTTTTGGGGTTTTTTGTGTTTTGAGACATACGAGTTGCACCTTGAAACGAGTGTATGTATTTCCATCTAAAATCCCTGTCAGAAGTCCTTATCCTTAAAAACATTCAATGAAGTCCTTAAATACCTTGTATTTCACTGTGTAATGCTTGTAATGCTAGTTAGCAATGTAAAAGTAGCTATTTAGAGGTGCATTACTGTCCTTAAAATGCCAAAGCAATTGTTTGAATGAATACATTTTTGTCTTCCTGCTTTTAATACTAACATAAAAGATGAAGACAAGAAAAATGTCTCCATCATTTAGGGGTCTTTCTACATGGCATGCTGTACCATTTAAGTTACATAGCTCCTTCTAAAAAACTAAACATCTCAGAGAATAATACAATATAGACCCCTATTCTCAAAGCCTCATCAGTGTTGGCAAGTTCAGGGTGGGGGGAAAGAAGAAACTGGCCCATGGTTCCTGCAGATGTGAAAGATGTGGGAAACTCCTAAGTTCTTATGCCAAGGTCGTTACAGCATGGAGGCTTTTCAGTGCGGCATGGCAAAACCTGAAATAAGGAGCCAGCTTAGCTGTCACCACTGGGGGCCACTGCTACTTAGCAAGAGAGAAGGAAAAGAAGCTGCTGCATGGCCTGGAGTCTGCACTACTGGAGACAGCTCCTGTAGAGAGGCAAGAAAGTGACCCAGGATGGAGTCACTTAAGAGATGGGAATAGCCAACAAATATATTCACAGGTAACTGAAACCTCCTGACAACATACAACTTCTGCCAAATGTCATCATCAGTGATGGCAGAAGTGGCAGCAACCACTCACCCTTTGCAGTGGTATTCCCAGTCCTGCACTGATCCACATATCTTTGGGAAGGGCTTGCATATCAGTAGTAATTGAGACCCCTTACTAAGCAAACCTGCTCAAAAATGGGTCATCATCATCATTACCTTCTATTAACAGGAATCGCTTTTCTTGTTAAGGAGCACAGACAACATGATAAAAATGGTTTTATGGCAGACTTTGAGGTGTAATTAGAGAGCAAGACAAAATGGAAAAGGATAATATGGGCAGAGGAATTGCATACAAAAGAGAAGTGAGTGACTTCTCCTTAGAGTTGTGAAACATTTTTTTTTCTCTATACTACTTATCTTTGTAAGTAATATGGCTGGAAGCATGGATTCTGGACTAGATGCAATAGTCATGCTTTACAACAGTTTCTCCTAAGAATCAAGAAATTTCAAAAGGAAATCTTTCTCACTCCAGACAGTACTCATATTTATTACATTATTTATGCCCAAATTGATCCTTCTGAAAATCTCTTGTATAAAATATATTAATGGAATGGAAACCAAGGCCTGACTTTTCCTGTCTCTTTCCTATAATATGATGGCATAAGTCACTGACTTCAAACGGGCTAGTGTTAAAAGTGACAAGGGACTCACATCTCACAACAACTGATCACACTGATATTTTGGAGAGGAGCAGTTATGCGTCACATAAAACAATATTTGCCTCTTCATGCTACTGGTTTAGACAGCAGCAGGTATTTTCTTTTTGGTCTGAGCTGTCATGACATGAAGGAATGGCATCTAAGGGCCAGCCTGATTGAATGTAGTCTTTCTGAAAACAAACACACACACAGATGAGAAAGGCAGAACTAGGCAAAGAGGGATTTCTCACCCCCAGAACTGGTGGACAGACTGGTGTAACTGCTGCTAAGAAGTACTGAATGTTGACCTCCCCAAACACTTTTTGTATATCTCTGGGACTAAACAAGCCCTATAATGCATTGTGCTGTATCCACGCAAATCTCTTTGCAGGCCAGCCTGGAGAAGCACATCAAACGCAAATGATAAGAAAAGCAGGTGTGGGTCACTGAGGGGTGTTCCAGGCCTCATCCCCCTGGGAGAGCTCTGGCACTGGTACTGCTATTGTACATTGTTAATTAAATCATTCTAATTAATTCATTCAAAGAGTAAATTAGAAACGAAAGAAGATAAATTACACTAATACATTTAACCCCATGCTGTTTATTTAGCAGTTGAACAAAATAATGTGGTTAAAAAGAGTCTAACAAGGCAAAAGCCCAAGACACAGCTGTTTAATAGCATTAAAAATGAGATCTCAGACTGTGCTGCAGGCACATACTGCCTGTTTGCATTTAAAAGGCTTGCCAAGATAGCTGTACTGGCAAACCCTGCTAGTTTAGATGCAGCTGATACTAACAAAATAAAATATATATTTCCATCTCCTGAGTGAAATAATCTGCTCTGGTAAATGGATTATTTTACCAGTACAGCTCTGCCAGTGTTAGAACTCTTGCTGGTGCTACCACGTTAATCTGGGAGATCTTCTAGCTACAGAGTTATGCCTGCAAAACATTGAAGTGTCAATAAATCCATATGATAAAGTTTGCTACACATTCAAGGTTCCAAGAACTTGTCTCAACACAGAAGCCAAACCAATTTAAATAAAGAGCAAGGTGAAATAATTTAGTTAAAACAGCAGTGTTCTCTGAATAGCAAGCAAGCTGGACTTGAACTGAATGAAGATTTTCCTACGCCGATGTTTTCAGAGTCAAATGTGGCACTTAATTCTAGAGATTAAAATGAAAATAATTAGGGGTTTATATTGACATACTCATTCTTTCAGACTTTTTGTTAAAAACAAACAAACAAACAAACAAACAAACAGACAAACAAACAAACCCTAACAGATTATCAATTTCACACAACTCTAGAAGCTGAGGCTCTGAGAAAAGGGCCAATTATCTTGTGATTTGTGATAAAATCATGATTTTTAGCAACATTGCAAAGATCCTATCTATCCTGCCATACTAATACTAGGAGAAACATGTCTCAACTAGTTCAGCGGGCATGTTAAACTATATCCTGGAATAGGCTAGGCCAGCTTTGTTTTCAGCAATGTCAAAATACAGATTGGCCCATCTACGAAACTGGCTTAACCAGAATAGTGCTTAACTGTGATCTGTTTTAGTTCTCAAACCAACATAAACCAGACCAAAGATTTGCTTGGACCAAGTTAATTTCCTGAGTGTTTTTTCCATGCTAGCAAAACAAGCATTCCTATACTAAACGTGCTATAAGCTGCATTCAAAAACCCTATCTACTTCTAACTCCTGTGCAGAAAGGAGAAGAAACACTTCGGGTGTTTTGTCACTTAAGCATAAATAAGAGCACATTTGAGCACATCCAAAAGAACAGCTGCTGTGGTTTGTAAGCATGGACTGTGGAGTTCCTTTTTCTTCTCATTCTCTCTCCGCTCTCACCAGTTACAACTGCTTTACACACACAGAAGGATCTGACTGGCTGTGTACTTGTCTCCCCAACAGATGACTTAAAGCTTCATCCAATCATTCTGCCCTGATTAACTTAACGGGTTCCTCATTTCATGGAAAAAAAAAAAAAAGGAAGATCAGTACTTCATCTGGTCATTTGCTTACAGGATTATTTCCCCATTTTTTTTATCCAGGGTACTGCCCAAATCTGCATGCTGTGGACATGCACATAAACCCCGTATGCTGTCTTCTCTGTGGATCTCATTTTTCACTGGCCATTCTTACAGCTATGATTCAGATGTTGTTAAGCAATAGATAGGTCACATTATTCTATCATTTTGGTTTATCATCCACAGTGATAACTATGCCTGTTCAAAGTTTGTCCTAAGACCACATGAAGTAATGCATCCCTGTTTTTTTAGTTGCATAGAATGAGATAATCTGACTTTGATACCAGATTGTGGAAGATTCACCATAATGGACAGGATTTGGGTGGAATCTCTGCAGGTTTAGTTGGGGGAAATGTGGGAAAATAGGATCACGGCATTTTATGGTTATGTTAAGATGAAAGGGAAAACCTGGACTCATAATATGGACAATATAGTATGCAGCAAATGTTGAACATTCACAGTCTAATCCAAAATCCTCTACAGGTACATGACCCAGGTGAACATTGGTGTCTGTGAATGGCCCTTGTGCAAGGTTGTTTACAATCTACAAAAGCTTCTCACACCTAAACAACTTTGAAACATTCTTTATTACATACAGATGTGCAACATTTTTAGACTATGCAACCTGCAATACTTCATGTTGTAAGAAAACAATATTGTAAAAAGAAATAATCTATGAAACAAATTACTCTTTAATCTGCTCTCTGTTCAGCTATGCTCTCCAGGCTTGTATATGTCCACAGGCTGTCTAGAATTACAGATGTGTCCTGCTGTACACTATAAGTGTGTGCTAATCTGCAGACTGTGAAGTCCAGCAACACAAATATAAATAACCTTCTGCACGTTAGCGAATTGCTTGCAGTGCATTCTTTTTCTCAACAGGAGAAGTTTGGGTGTAATTTCATTATAAAGAATGAGCAAATTCTCCTAACTATTACATTTAAAAA
>JAOTBB010001192.1:25110102-25131115 GCA_025629985.1 Chamaetylas fuelleborni
TTATCTAGGTAGGAAATGTTTGGCTCCTCCCCCTGGCTGGAGCATCTCCCAATGGAATGATGTAATTTTATCAGTCAAACAGTGGGACTCAATGTCCCATTAACAGAAGGTGTCTCCCTGGAGGAAGGATGTGTTGTGGAAAAAGAAAGATGATTGCCCTACCTGGTTTCAACAGATGGTGATAGAATATGTACTTTTGGTTACATCCTGCTTTGCAAAGCAAGACAGTTTGATAAATCCTAATTTTATAATTTTTTCACTTTTCTACAGAGTTTTATTCACCAGAAGGGGTTAAAATTCAGATTTCTGCATTGCTGCTACTTCATTCCTTCCGGAACCACAGTGTACTGTGAAGCCTCATCTCTGGGTTGCTGCATAGTACAGTGAGTACTTTCTTTAGACTGAGGACCCCAAAAACCCCAAGGAATGTATGGATTACAGCTACAGAGCCTGCAGAAGGCAACTAAGGAAACTAAGACCATGTCAGCAGGCTAAAAATTTACCATAGATGCATGTATGCAATCACTCAAACCAAACTAAACAAAACTAAACGAAAACACCAAAAAAACCTCCCAGCAACTCCCCAAAACAACCAACCCTAACAACTGCTATAGCCTAAATATAAACTACAATAATTTTGTCTTACTGTGCATGTATCTAGGATTTTACCTCCAAAGAGGAAATAATGCTTTGCACATAGGACAGAAAGACATGGTGAGGTTTTCTATTTGTACACTCCTTGAGGTTAATAGTAATCTAAAACCAGTGTCAGAAATTAGTTCAATATAAACTATACTGGATCAAGGAGTGATTGAGTTTTGATCACTCCTCTCTAATTTCAGGAATTTCAATGTTGAGAAATCCGTGTGTGACCAGTCCCCCAGAGAGACAGTGCATGCTAAGAGGTGGACATGACCAATGAGAGCTAAACTTGGTGTTGGAGTGGTGACAGTGGTTTGAGTGGCACTAACTTAACATGGAACTGTATTCTTCAAGAAAAGGACAGTTTGGAAATCGACACATTTTCAGGCTCCATTATTTCCTTTCAGCTCAGCCTCTGTTCCTTTCTGACTACAGTGAAGCATACAGAGAGTCTGAACAGGTATCCATCACTGAAAGGAATGCCCCTGCCTTTTAGGGACTCATCTTTGCCTCTGTTTTCCTCTCTGCCTCCAGCTCCCTCCTCCTGTCCTGCAGCACTCCATTCTCCATCGACAGAGCGCTCAGCAGTCGGGCTTGTTATCAGTCTGAAATGAGCGCAGCGTCAATCAGAGTTAAAAATAAAAAGATAGCTGGGGCTTTTTTATTTCCTCAGTAGTCTATACCTGCAAAAATGAAGTGGCTGGCTTTTTGGCTGACTTGTGCTCCTGTGCCAGGCAGGACCTGTGCCAGGCAGGTCTCAGGCAATCCCTGAGACCATGTTTTCTTTCTTAGCCTGCCAGTTACGATGGATCAAGCTACCCCTCGTAAAACTGGTAAGGTTGCAGAGTAGATATAAACTGGGAGATGCAGGAAGGAAAGGACAAGCAGAATTCTGGAGTTAGTACCTCCCTTTGTTTAAATCCCGATACAAAGGAGCCACACGCAAATTCTTCAAAGTATGTCAAGTGTAAGCAGCTATTTAGCATCAGCTAATGCTCTGTTATTACTGAGTGAGTAACAGCACGCTATCAGGAAATCATCAACACTGGGTGGTGGGCGGCAGAAAGACCTTGCAGGTTTTGTTATTATGACGTCGTGTGGAAAAACTTCACCTTCAGACTTGCAGAAGTGTATTGTTTCGCCCTACGATACAAAGTGTCCCTCAGAGGTAACTGGCGCGCTTCACCTGCACCATGGCCCTTTTGGCTTCTCTTCCTGCTCTCTTCGGCATGCCTTTAGACACGCCTGGTGGTAGAGATGTGGTGGAGTGCAGTGGAGTCTCACGTGCAGTAGGAGTCTCACACTCTCAGACTGTGTAATCTTGCTGTCCGACTCAGTGCGCTACCACTTAGCCAAACTTTGGAATGATAACCAGCCCCCGGCTCCTTTGTAGCCTGCTCTGTTCAGCCCACTGGGGGTTTTGAAGATTGGCACTTGTCCTCGTCTCTCACTACTGCTGCAGCTGTCTGAATTGTAAGTTGCAATCACTGCAAGCAAGAGTGATGCAAGAGAGAGTATAGGCGTGCAGAATTCAATCAGTCCAAAAGTTTGTACCTTTGTACAATTCGTTCACATTGTAGCAACTGGTACTACATTGGTTTTTTCCTGCCATTTGCTGCGTGCTACAAGATGAGGCTCTCAAATGAGGTAATGCACATGGAAGGCATTAATAATACATTGTGACAGGTATAGTAAATTAATTTGGAGACTACCATAAACGGTGTAGATCTTATTGCAGTTTCTTCTGTGGAAAGATGGCAAAAATATCTATTTTCTAGTAATTTAAGAGACTGCAGTTGCTTCCAAAATTCTTTGATGAAAACTTCAGCTTCTTAGACAAGAGAGGCTCCTCTTGACTGGCCAGAGTCCAGCAGAGCTTTAGCAATTTAAACCAGCTGAAACCATGGCCTGTAACATTGTGTTTACACCCTGAGCCCTGGAGAACATTTAAATAGGACAGATCCAAGTTTCTACAGCCAGTGGAAAGACTAATAATAATTTCAGAGCTAAACTGAGCCATTAGCCAAGCTTTTAGATGAAATGGAGGTATATATGAAAACAAGTCAGATTTCCATTTCTGAAAGAACAGTTTTCAGAAAGTGAACAGGTTAGTGAGTCCAGTGAGTCAAAAGTGTTGTAAGGCACCTCAGCTGAAGGAGACCTATAATTTATACTCTATAAAAGCTGCAAGCAACTCTCTGGAATTCACTTCAGAAGAAAAGGAGGAAAACTTGCAGGAAGGGGCTATAGACCAAAATGGATCCTTAGAAAGTCCAGCACAGCTAATCAGCAAAGAAAACTTAGTTTTGAAGGCCAGGAATTACAGGGCTGGGGTAAACATTGCCAAAACTCAAACCAAGTTAGAAGTTTGCAGAGGAAATTAAATAGTAATAATAAAAGAAAATCATAGAAAGTAATTTATCTATTGAAATAAAAAGATTTTAGACAAGAAAAGAAGTGATGTTTTTACTCTAAGTGGATTAATGCTGGCATAGGTGTGTGAAAACATTAAGTGAAACTCAACTTTGGTTTTCTGTAAGAACATTAAACTCTGGAGAAAAGGAGGACAGATATGGGATGTGTGTCAGGAAATTGAAAATACTTCCTCAGGGGAGATACAAAACTCTGAGAGCTAGATGTGCTCAGCCAGCAGGGAGCAAATCCTTCACTGCAGGACACTTGAAGACCTGGCAGCCAGTCTATGTAATTTTGTCAAGCTATGCAGGAGATGGATCCACATGACTTGAGAACAGTAAATATAGTAACCATAATTAAGAAAGTGAACTTGCATCTAAAGGCCTGTTAGCTTGATTGTAATAGTATGCAAGAGTACGTGAAGGATATTAAGTGAAAGGAATAATTAATGATACTATGATTAGTGAAAAATAAAAGAAAGACGACAGCCTGTGCCTGCCAGCTAGGAGGGTACCATGCCAGCCTAAAGCTTCTGCTTGCAAGAGTGCTGATTGATTGCTTTGAGGAAGGTAATTGCAGCCAAGTGAAGCTGTACAAACATCTGAGAAGCACTTGTGATATGGGAAATCACTAGGTAAAATGGAAAAGACAAAAAGGAAAAACACACAAACTGTAGCAAGAAAATCAGAAATGGCTCTAAAAGGAGATGGCAAATGACTGTGTTAAAGGACAAGTTGCAGCTTTTTCTGGGAGCCAGAATATTTTCACAGCCGTCTCCATAAAGGATTTTGGTTGAAGAAGTAGGTATATGCTAGTGAAATTAGACATTTGAAGGAGACAGCATGGCACAGAAAGACATCTGAGCATGGTAGAGGCAGAAACAGATAACTACAGATCTGGAACAATAGTGGTAGGGTGAAGTTTCACACATTTCAAGACATCTTTAACATCTAAGAGGAGGGTTTCCGCATTAGTCTGGAGATCGCTACTACATCTCTCCAAGAATCTGGAGAAGTGAAAGGGAAGGAGAAAGAAGGGGTTATTTTATTCACTTACAGGAGTAACTATGAGAGCCCAGGATGACAGGGCTGCACAAATGCAAATGTCTTCAAAGACATTGTTAAGGAAAGTATTTCCAGTAGACATAGGGAAGTGTTCACAGTCCTGCACAGCACATTAATTGGAACATCAGGAACAAGGCCAAAAACTCACATCCTGGAGAAAGAAATCCATATAGCAGAGGTAAGGCGAAAAATTTTACTCTGTGCGAAGAGACTCAGAGATTTCAATTTGTTTAGCAAACCAAGGGCTCTAACATGATTGAAGTACTGGTGACTTGGTTGAATGTATAGCCCCAGTGTTAATTCTGGGTTCATAAAACAGCTATCCTAGCTTTTATGTTTTCCTATGGATCAGCCCTTCTAGTCCTGGTTTCCTCAGAAATCTCTGGGGCGGTAGTGACCTGAGGGAAGGTACACCTGCTGCTGCCTGTCTCCTTCTCTGGTAAGGTACCTCCTGTTCTCTACAGAGTTTGGACTTCCTCACCTATTGCACCTTGAAAGGCATGAAGAGACACCATTTAGATAAAAGGAAGCAGTAATCAGAGATGTTGGTTTGAAATTGAGTCTGTCATCATGCCTGGATTTAGGAACCTAAAACAACCCACCGGGTACAGGTAACAGAGGTCTGTGTGTAGGACATAAGAATCCTACATTGAAGGCTAGATCCAAGGCTGTTCTTTCTTATTCAAAGAACATGAGGAGGGAGATCCTAGTGAGTTTTTTATATAATAGTTAATTCTAAAGTAATCATTCAGGCAAAGGGTGAGGAGGGCTGAGTACTATCCTCAGCCTGGAAAGCTCAGACCTCTATTAGTCTAACATTTCATGAGAGTCCTAACCCATAAACTGTAGGTGAATCTGAGGCATGGAGATAATTCACATTTTGATGCTAAGTCATGTCACTTAGCATCTGAAAACTGAATCTTTGTGAGGCTGTGGAGGACAAAAGTCAGAGGAAATGAGCTTATTAAGGAGAATAGATAGATAGAAGAAGATAGATAGGCAGGGCAAAGAGCATGAGCCTTGTTCCCTTAAGATACTAAAACAGTTAAAAGGAACAGTTAGTCCTTTCTTGGAGACTGGAATGCAGCCTATCATGTGACCTGCATTACAAACAGGTGATAATTCCTGAGAAGATCTGGAATGGAAATCACATGATGGTGTGAGGCTGGGATCACATCCTCAAAGGACTTACAAATAAAGACACAAGGTAGTGAATCCCATACACTCATGGGCATTGAAATAGATGCACATCTGTCCTTTTTATCTGTCCATCATTTGAAACCAAATGATTTCACCCTCTGAGTGAAATCCATCACACCTGATCACCATGGCGCATCAAAGTGAAGCTCTTTTTCCAGGTATCTCCATGGCCAATGAAAGGAGATGGATGGTTCAGCATTCCAGGCAGAATGGGATCACTGTCCCACACTGAGACCAGCCTGCTGTCTTCACAGGTATCCCTGCTGGTTGCAGGTAGAGCTGGACAGCCAGCTGAGATGACATACCCTGTGTCTGAGAGCTAACACCAAGGTGGGACAAATCCCACCCTGTTCACCTTCACATACAAAGATCCCAGTCACAGAAACTTGGGCTCCTTCTTGGGGTTCAGATGCTTTTGGGGATTGCACCTGGCAAAAGGCAGGATAGAGAATGAAGATCAGCTTGCTTGTGAGAGATTTCAGGCCAAACAGCTGTGGATTAAAGAGTTTAATAGCTCCATTGGCAAAGATGATAGGTTTTGCATGTTCAGCAAACCTAATCTCCTCATTTAACTTAGAAAATTTACAAGCTCTCCTGGCGTAGCTGGTGGAGCTTGTAAGCTTTGTGACCAGATTATGCCAGTGGGACATATGTATTATGAGTGCCAAGTAGTTCAGATGCTCCTTTCCATCCTTCAACCTTTAAAACAGAAAAAAAGTAAAACTAAACAACTACCATTGAGAGTGAAAAACAGAGCTTTCAAGTCCCAGGAAATCTCAAGAATCAGAGAACCCACTACAGAAATAATAGTCCCATTTATCTTCCTCTCTGTGAGGTGTGTTTATCATCAACATGTAGCAAGACCACAAAGTTTGTTATAATTTTTCAGCTGGCAACAGGCATTTAAGGAATATCATTCCTGTTTCAGGGCTTGATTTCTTATCCTGATTTCTTTCAGTGACTTTAATGCTTCGTTTTTCATTATCCTCCCATTAGGAAATGACAAAGTAGTTAAATGCCAGTTTGATGCAAGAGTTCACTTACCATACACCTACTCATTTTCTTGTTTACATTTGTGTAACAGGGCTCAGCAGGTGTAAATAAATAAAGAGGAGTCTTGCAGATCCAGAAATAAGTCAAATATAAAGAAATAAGCAGGTAAGCAGAGCTAACTCCCTAAAGTCAAATAATTTTGAGTTCAGTGGGTACAAACATGGTTTAGAAGAAGCTGAAGTATGTTAACGAGGAAAATGTTAAAAGGGAATATTCTGGGGCTGTTCCACCTACTATGCATCCAGAGAGGAGCCCTGGCTGCCCTGGCATGCGTCACACAGAGCACAAATGCAGCAGCCCTGGGGATCAGTGGAGCAAAAACCAACCACTTGGGTGTGTGGGACCCCTGCATTCCAAACATCCCCAGCACATGCATCCACTGCTTGCAAACACATCAGGTGCAAGACACCCACAGGCTGTGTCTGCAGGCTGCCACAACAGTAGGATGTGCTGGGATATCCCTGAAGCATGGATGCTCTGGAGACTATTTTCCAAGGCAGTAGAAGGATTTTGAGTACAGAGATTCGTTAAAAAAATTCACCTCAGTACAATTCACAGGGAAAAGCAATATCAAAGCTTTGGATCTGCTTAAGGTAGAAATTCTTGTACCACCTTCAGAGGCTGCACACTGTGGGGGTCTGACCCAACAACCAGGATGGGAAGAGATTAGAGACAATCTTTTCTGTGTGAGCAGTGCAAAAGTGCCATCAGGAAATTAAGAGGTGTCTTTCACCTTTTCTTCTTCAACTTTTCACCCTTATGAGGGTTGTTTAAAGCAACAGAGTTCTTGTGCCTCCTATGACTCTTATGCCAAAGTGAAGCTCTTGCTACAAGAACACCACCCTGAAACACCTCTGGTATGTATGACACATTGCTTAACTTAATGGGGCCCAGGGCCATGGCAGTTTCACAAACACCCGATTTTTTTTTTTCAGAAGTGATAGTTAAGTGTTGGATTTCAGGAGTCAAGATAGGTGAACATTCTCTGGAAGTGCAAATGCAACTGTTGAACTAAGAAGTTCATAACGAGAAATGAGCCATGGTTTTAGTGCTGTGACTTTTAGCTTCTATCTGGAGTAAAATATGAGAAGGAGTAGTAAAATCCCATCAGGCATATCAGGCTCTGTGAGCCACGAACCTAGGTCTGCATCATGTTTTCCATAAAGTACAGAAAAGATTCTAAGTAGGGTTGAGATTTGAGTTTGCCTTAAGAAATCTTGCTCTTTGGCTTCACTGTCTAACTCTGTCAAAACTCTGTTTTGAAGGTATTCTATTTTTCACATGTACTTATGTATACACATGCATGTACATTCCTTTTCTACCTTATTTTTAGAACTGCCTTTCTCTAAATACCTAAAAATCAGAATGTATGCCTGCCTATGGCAGATCACAAATGAAGAGCTTGAAACTGGTTGTTTTTATCATTATTTCTGCTACCGCCTAAGAAAGTTTGATTTTACTACTTTTCTCTTGGACCGTCTTTCCTCTGAGCTTTTCATTGCCCATTGAAATCACATCTGACAAAGGGACAGAAACTCTTAGCTCCTAATTTTGATAAAATCAGTAACTACTTAGAGGAGAAGATTAATTTCTTCAGTAAAGGCAATTTCTCCACCAGCCAGCTTGGTGTTCTCCTGAATACCAAGCCCTACAGCTTTCTGCTGGTGAGACAGCAAGGAGTTGAGAAGGGAGCCTGGGCAGTGAATGAGTGGAGGACAGAGGAAGAAGCTTGAATCTTTTGGGGGACCATGACTGTGAGGAACTGGTGGTGTTGCTCTGAGGTAAGGGTAGGCCATTGTCATATGCTGAAACTAAAAAACAAGCCACAAACTAACTGCATTGTAAACAGGCTAAGAAAATGGGATCACACTCCCTTCAAAGATAAAACAGTACCCAAACAGCTCCCAGCCACTCTTTCTATTCCACCAAACAAACTCCCATATATGTCACTATTAGTGGGAACAGACCAAGAATGTACCACTTGGAAGAGATTTTTCTGTTTCTGAATGAAGAGGAATTTTGCTCTACATGTATCTTCCAGGTTCACTGAATTACATAAAAGTGCCTGCTTTCTGTGGCTAAACTTGGAGTTCATTTATATACAGGCCAGCAATCTCTCTCTTTTCGATGTATTTCTGCAGTGGAAGAATGATAAAGTTCTCACTAGATTCCCGACTTCAGTTCTTTTTGTAATGAAATGTAGTACAAGTGACTTTTTTGCTCCTCTTTTAAAAAAGAGGGGAGGCAAGAGGACATTGCTGACTGGTAGATCAGCTCCAGATCAAGTCTTTCACAAACAGGACAGACCAAGGCTGGCAAGATCAATAGTACTTCTGATTTTCTTGTGTGAAAGTGGATGCATTAATACTTCTTGTCTCTGACTGACAGGCTTAAATCTTTGCTATTGACACTCATGATAAGCTCTGGTCTGTGCATCAGCTTTAGCACTAGGGCTCTGCCTGCATCAGTACAAAGCTATTCTATTCACTATCATTTGGATCCTGGGCAACTTTTTGCTTAATGATGTGGACTCTAGCACAAACTTCAGTTTTATTTTCTCCCAGGACAGCATTTTTCTGTGGAGACCTGCAACACTCCTGCAGAACCATGCAGGAAACTGGAAACCATTTGTAGAATCTTCAGTGATTGCCTTAATGCTGACAAGAGGTGTCATTATTGGGCATTGAGCTGGCCCTACACAGTGACCCTGGGAGTGGAAAGTGCAATGATTTAATCACAGTCACAATTTCACTATCATCACTTGTTCTCTTTCTGCTATCTGTCCACTCTACTACAGTTTCATTATGACTCTTAAAATTCCATCACAGGCAAGTTCATAATCTATCGTGTCTGAATTAGTGGTAGCAGTGTAACTTGCATAACAAGTTATTTCATTGTTAGTAGTGGCTAACACTTTGCCACCTTTGTTCCTAGCAGTGTCTTCACATCAGGTCCCAGGAAAACACCTTCCTGCAGCACCTCAGGGTACCCAGCATATAGGTCTGTGGCTGTTCCTTGCGTGCTGCATCCTGCCAAGCACGGACATTCCTAATCATGAGTCAGGCCTCAACACTGCGTGAGAGTCTCTTGAAAAACATCAGTAGTTCTTGGGAATTTATTCTTGAGGAACACTTGGGGAGTTGCAGCTTGCAGCTTGTTTTATGGAAATGTAGGAAGCATTGTTCTTACGTTCCTGTGAATCAGGTTGACCCATTCCCACAGGAGCCCAGGAGTCCCACTGTTTTAATTGCAGCCTGCTTTGGATCCTGGCTGAAGGCAACAGAGAAAAGCAGAAATCTCCTGCAGCACTTTTTGCTCTGACTGGCTCTGAGGATGAAGGCAAGTGAGGTGATATAGCTAATCTTTACCAGGGAAAACTAGAGGGAGGACTCTGAGCTATCTAGCTGCCAGCTAAAGCTGCCTTGGCAACAGTTTAATGGGCAGTGGCCTACACTTGAAGGACTTTAAGAAGAGACGTAATCAACCATTCACTATCTTTTTTCTTTCCATTAAGTTCAAAGTACTATATAATCACTTCAATTTTCTTTCAGCAGTGATAAAGCTCAAGCATAAACCACAAAGCCTGAACTCTCAGTCAGCCTCCGTGTTTTATCCTGGATTTATCATCAGTTATCATCAGGTTCTGTCTTTCTGCCTGACCCCATATGGAAACTGGCCTCCAAGGAGGGTCAAGTATTCACTTTCATACTCCTCTGTGCTGAAATGCTTTTCCTGGCAAGATGAGATAAAGCAATTCCTTTTCATTTCAGGCCATCCCAAGTAGATGGTTCATAAAAAATCTACTTTAACGCAATTATTTTTCTCATTTGCTATAGGTTTATAAAGTGAGAGGGTCAGGCTATTTTTATAGTCACTGTGCCAGAAACAAAGCCCAATAATTTACTCTGCTTGTAGAAAAAAATTAGCTTTATCTTAAAAGGGCCTTTAGAGGATATTGTCAAAGACTCCTTTCCATTCACCACCTGGTCAGAATCTTCAATATGAGTCAGACACAAATCCAGTAAAAGCTTTTAGGGTTATTGTTTAAATAAGTATAAACTAAGTAAAATTCGCATTATTTCTGCATTTTACATTGATCAGGCATCGATGAAACATAGAGGCAATGTTGGCAGCAGAGGTTGGGATTTTTCCTTCCCTGAGTTCTCAACCTGCAACCCTTCTCTTGCTCACCAGGAGAGGCTTGGTGTTCCTTGCAGCTGCACCAGGCACAGGGGAGAGGAAAGTATCACTGGCTTTCCTGTAGCCTAGAGTGAGAACACCAGCTGGGACAGTCTCCTGAAGTGAAGAATAAAGGTCCATACCACTGTGAAGAAATTATTAAACTTCTCCCTTCCTGCATGAATACTCTTGCCACTTGGCCCTCAGTGAGCTTGTCATTTAAAGGAGGGATCACACTTTGGGATGGTTTGTACAAAGTTCCTGAAAGCCTGGGGCACCACCACTTTGCAGGGACTTGAGCACACAGTGATGCTGAGCCTGCCCAGGCTGTGTCTGGAGGACATCCCAGCTGCTGCCCGAGATGTGTGCAGAGCAGCAGCTCCTTGCCCCCAGACCCAAGGGAGAGTTTGAGGCCATGCAGGCAGGGGTTGGGGCCCGTCCTGCCATGCAACCAGACGAGCAATCACCCACTGAGATACACAGCCTGTGTCATCAGCTTGGCAGGGATACTGCATCACTCTGAATGATGCTGTTGTTCTGCCTTTGCTGCAGCTTGCAGAAGGGATTTCTACACTTCTGTATCTCTGATACAGAGATGCATTTGATGCCCAAGTCTTCCGTTGCCACTTTACCTTGGAAATTCTCTCTGCACTGTCTAAACTGTAGCCAGTGTGAAGACAAGCTCTGACACACACAGTGCACTGCTGCCTTGGCCACACCATGCCTCCTTGCTTGGCTGAAATTTCTGAACTCCAAGGCCATCCCCCCACCTTTGGTACAGGTGGGCACTGCAAAGGAACTGCCCTGAGCAGCAAGGGGCACGTATCTGTTTACTGGGGAGTGGAACAGCAGGGTGAAATCCTCTGCTCTGAAACCCATTGTCAAATGCCAAGACACAGCCATAGCTCTGGAATGAAATCAGTCATGGGGTAAGTATCACCAGCATCCTTGCACAGGTGTCTGCACATGCACATGCATTTCCTTCTGTACACACAGAACTATTACCCAGGACACAGCGGGTGAACCCCACTGGATAAATTGCACCCCAAAAATGAAATACAGTGTGTATCTTTATATGAGTGTCTTGATCCTGTAGAGAATGAGGGACCTTGCTTCTGTGTAACAACATGACAAGACATACAGCAAGGACACAGAGCACTTGCAACCTGCTTTGAAGCAGTGAAATTTAATCCTACAGATACGGCTGGTAACTCCACCCATTGTTAAGATTACCAGACACTTTATATTGTAAGACCCTTTTTTCAATTCCTTGTACACCAAACGCTGACTGCCTGGATTGACATTTATGTGTGCCAGATGTTTGCATCAGGTTTCTGCAGTAATGGTTTCTGCAGTTGTATAAATTGCAGAAAGATGTAGTATGGGCACTTAAAATTATATTACTAGGTATGCTGGTTTCAGCTGGGGTAGAGTTAATTTTCTTCACAGTTGCTATTTTGGGGCTGTGTTTTGGATTTGTGCTGAACACAGGGTTCATAATACAGAGATGTTTTTGTTATTGCTGAGCAGGGCTTGCACAGAGCCAAGGCCTTTTCTGCTTTTTGTACAGCCACACTGGTGAAGGGACTGGGGATGCTTGGGAGGTTGGGAGGAGACAGAGCCAGGACAGGGGACCCAAACTGACCAAAGGGCTATTCCAGACCATGTGACATCATCTCAGTGTATAAAGTGGGGAGAAAAAGGAGTAAGGAGGGGACATTTGGAGCAACGGTGTTTGCCTTCCCAAATCCTCATCATATGTGATGCGGCCCTGCTCTCTTGGCTGAACACCTGCCTGCTCATGGGAAGGAGTGAATTATTTTTTTTGTTTTGCTTTGCCTGTACATGTGACCTTTGCTTTCCCTATTAAACTGTCTTTTCCTCAACCCATGAGTTTCCCAGCTTTTACCCTTTCAATTCTCTACCCAGTCCCACTGGTGGGGAAGTGAGCGAGGGTCAGTGTGGTGTTTGGTTGCTAGCTGGGGTTAAACCATGACACTAGGGAAGATATCTTATTTTGCATTTGTTTAAAAAGTTCTTCTGAGCCCTTTGCCCTGAGCAACCAAGGTATTGTAACCTTTAGGCAAGATTTGACAAGTTGAATAAGATTGCTGTCTTTCTACACATCCACCTTCTTGGGAAATTGTTCCCAAACTTGTCCAGTTTGTAAGCTGACAAAAACTACCCCTATCAAATGGAGGCCTTAATTTTATTTATTTATTGTGAAATTCTGAAGACTACTTAAGCAAAAACTGTCCTGCACACATCATGGTGTGCTCACACTTGCAGAGCTCTTGGGTCCTGTGTCCATCCATCTTCAGTGGCTGACTGACAAAATCCAGTGGGGGAACAAAGCTCTCCTTTTCCCCCCATGACCACAGGCTCAGAACCCTGAACACTAGAGACAAGCAAAAAAAGACAACCTCTACCAAGATGCACATACTTTAGCACCTGCCCTCACCTTGCTTGGGATGGAAGGGACCTGATGAGACCAAGGAACCTGTTTTGGCTGAGGCAGGAGCAAAGGCCTAGTGCCTACAGTGATAAAAGATACCCTAGATCTTGGAGACACCACACACAAACTTGCTCATTTGGAATCTCACTCACCTGCATCTTAAAGGAGCCTTTCTTTGCCCAGCCTATGCATAAAAGGATACTGCATATTATTGTGATACTTAAGCATCTTTCTTTAAATTGTAGCTTAAATGTCTAAGTGGGAAATGGGTAAATATTTGTTCTCACACCAATGCTGACTTTTAACTGTGGTTTTCTCACTTACATAAGAAGCTACATTTCTTGGCTGCATTTGTAGGCTGCAGCAATATTGGTAGACTGATTCAATACAGCCAGCATGAGGACCTCAAAAAGAGAGACTGGAATTTCAGTGTGGGGAAAAAGCAGAATGAGTGGCTCACAATGTAAACCCTAAGCTGGAGTTGTTCACTGTTCACCCTCTATTGGCTACAAAAAAATTAATAATGCATCTTTTGTGTAAGGGGACCAAATAAAAAGTCTAATGCAAAAAGCAGTGGACTGTAAGGAACGCTGTTTTGTCCATCTGGGCAGCAACTACAACACAGTACAAACCTCAGGTACATGGTAATACATTTCTTCCAATAGTATTTAATTTGCACATTTCACCCTCAAGGGTGAAACACATGTTGTTCCAATAACAACATAGGAAGTCTGTAGTAGTCTAGTAGCCCATATACTCAAAACTAAGTCTCTAAACTTAGGGCATAGTTCTGATTCTACTAATTCTGTACTTCAACTTGCCTACCCTAAGATCGAGATAACTGTCACTGTTTTCCTCCAGAGCTAGTGGGAGAATATATTCATTATTGTTTGTAAAACATTCAGGCTTCATAATAGTATGTACCACAGCAAAGCCTATAAAGAAGTTAATAACTCCATTCTTGCAGCAGAATTTTTAGGGATGAGTAATAAATAAGGTGTAAAACCTCATATTAAATAGCAAGGCTGGAATAAAACACTGAATAATTGCTCACTACGGGTACTCATCTACCCTGTGTGCTTAATGAGGCATAGGCATATGGGAAAATTAATACAGAATATTCCCAAAATTGTGCATGCTGCATAACATAAAAGAGCAACAGAAATAAGAGACCATAGGCAATCTTCATTCTGGCATTTTGTACATTTGGGTTAATTGATAGAGCAATCTTAATAATGTGCATTAGCATGGTTGCTTGTTTGTGTGTGTGTTGTAATACAAATATAGAGGAAAAAAGATACCCACCAATCTATCATATCATTTGTACAGCCTCACTATTGCTGGCCCTGTATTCCTCTAGAAAGCTTCATACAGGGTTGTTCTATAAGACAACTCAGGTTTCCAAAGCACTGTATAGGTGTTTAGGTGCTTATTGTACAGAAACAAACATGTGACAAACTGGATCTCAGCTTGGTCAGCAAATAATAAAGCAAAGCTGTAAAGCTGTAGGTTTTATTAAAACCCTCTCACCATGGGACATCTGACCACAATGTATTTTTCAAATGCTTAAAAAACTATGATCTGTTAAAATTAGCATTTTATCAGTACCTGCTGAGCCAGTAATTTTCCCAGCACCACCCCTGTCTTTGCCTACAGCAGATTTCCTGGCTGTGACATTGGCAGGTGCATACCCAGCTTCAAATGATTGATCATTTTTTCTCCTGTCTGGTTATGGAACTGACACTGGAAACAGGATTTCTTACCTAGGAAAGACATTTTCAATTGCTTTCTCTGGATGAAAAACCTATGAAGGAGTGAGTGATGGAAGTAGTTGATCTCTGTGGTCATCAGTGCTGAGGCATGACATTTCCTCCAGCCAGCAAAATGGATCAGAACTGCAGGACTGCAGGATCTGATGGCTGCTGAGATTCACAATATCTAAGAAATGTCCTATACCTGTGTGGTGTCTCCTGAGTATTACTGATTTAAAGAGAGTTACTAAGTAAAAAACTACATTGGATGATGCAATTTGGTTTTCCATTCATACAAGCAACCTGCATTAAGCATCAAGAAGGCAAAAAATTTAACACTTCATGTATTCATATATGTGTATATTTATGCATCCACATGAACACATTCATATACGTCCTTGCATTTTACGTGCAGCACAGTCACAACACATATCCTGCTAAGAGGTTGGCAAAATGTTCCCACAATCCCTAACAGGCCAAGGGTATGCCTCGGTAGAGGAGGTTCCCTGCTTCCCAGGTCAGCCTTGTCCTCAAGACTATACTCTTTAGTATCATGGGCAAGCAGCTTGTTAACAATAATGGCAATCTGTAACCCAAGCAGCAAGCTGTAATTAAATGGTGACTGTTTCCTCTGCTGATAACTTTGGCAATGCACAAAGGGGAGGATACTAGCCCTCTCACTGCATAGTCTGGACTTCAGGACTTCAGGAGCAATGATGTAGACACAGTTACTAGAGTACCCAACCCTAGCTCAGGTTTCCAAGGCAATGTCTGGAGCTTAAGGTGCTGATGTTGCAAAATAATGGTCCTGAGCAAACTAGTGTGGTGGTAGAGATTCAACATTATGTTTAAGGTAATTTGCAATATACGTCCTTTATTGTTGTTCTTTCCATTATTTTTTCTCCTTCTGTTCTGTAATAAATATTTTATGTTGTTTCTTTGCTGTTATTCAGAATTTTACAGTTCGGTTCTTTTTTCTTCTTATTCTTCTTTCTTTTTCTCTTGTTGTTGATGTCATTGAACTTCCTGCTCTGTTGCAACTTGCTGAACTTTCTTTTGTCTTCTTCTCTTTTACAGGACTGCTTGCATGGTTTCCTCTCTCTCTGGAGATCACAGTTTCAAGTAATACATTTCACATGGCTCTCACTTTGTTTCTCTTTTTTTATTTTCTACCCAGAAGATAAAGAAAACTAGATCTGAGAAACAGAGAAAATATCTGAAGTGATAAATAAATGTGGGGAAGTGCCTCATTCCCTCTGGAGCAACAGCATCATTTCCCAGGAACTCCTGAGCAGGTCCTTCAGGACCAACACAGGAGATCAGGCATTTATAGCCAGCATCACTCTCTCCTTTTTTTTTATGAGCTAATGGTTGTGGGCTCTTCGTTTATTTCTGACCTAGTTCCTTCAGGCTCCTCAGTAATTTATGTTGCAGCCATGAAAATTTCCTTCCACAGTACCCCATAAATTCATGAACAACACTTCAGCTTTAAAAGCTGAGGCCACAAAATTGTCCCAGAAATATAATTTAATGCCAAACTCCTAATTTCTTGACAGTTTTCTGAGACTTACATGGACAATTTTAATTGTTAAGCCTAGCTGACCAAGTCCTGAATGAAGGAAGAATGCTCCCGTTTAGAGACATTCAAAACTTCAAAAAAAACCTGAGGACTGCTGGCTGTACCAAGATGCACAACAAAGCTCTGTGCTTTTGTGGGCCTCTACTCAGTCCTTTTTCATCTCTCCATCTTAAGAAGAGCAGGCTGTTTTCTTCACAACATGACTTCATGTTGTCTCCCTTTGCCTCATGTTCTAATGCAGGTGAGGCCACTCTTGGCAGCTGCCAATTCGTATGAAAAAGCCTCCCTGACACAGTACAATTCATCATCTCTGCAACACAGAAGATGTGAGGGAAATAAATCTTTGCACTTAGTGATTCAGTCAGATGTGTGAGAGATACATAAATATATGGCAGGCTTTGTATGAGATCTCCATGAAGTTTATTGCATGAAGTGTCTAATAAAATATGAAACATTTAATTATAGTGAGTGATTATACTAATTTCTTCAGGACTCCTAAAGCTGTGATAATTTGATAAGGGAAGATATGAAAAATGATGCATGAGAGCAGAAATGATGAAACACACGGAATGAAAAAAATCTCCAACCTAAACAAGTGTACTGCAGTACTTTTATAAGAAACCTCAAAATTTTCATCCAAAATAAAAGGCATTTTCTTTAAAGAGAGTGACATGTCTTCNNNNCCAAGATACAGCAAATGCCACTGGTTACACTAACAGGCTTCTTCAATGGATCTCTTATTTTTCAGTATTAAAACAGTGGGAAAACTGGTGGGATGCAAACTCTGTGTTTAATCAAAATTATTATTCACTTCAAAGTCTTCTACAGACAGGCTCACCGCATTGTCCCTCCTAAGACTTGCTCATGCCTTTAAACCATCAGGGGTACAACAAATCTGAGTTACTGTTCTATCACCCAACACGGTATTTTAAAAGGGGCTTAAAAGAATAGGAACTAGACTAACCAACCTGTCTGGCTATTTTGCAGAAGAGCTGTCTCCCTGTCAGGGCTCTGAGGATGGCATGGGGGGCTATGAGCTGTGGGGGACACACAAGACCACCTCACAGCCCTTTGCAGAGGATCCACACTGGCGTGGCTACTCTGAGGACATGGCACCTAGAGGAAGGCAGGGAAGGGAGCCATGGAGGCTGTTAGCACGGCATTCACTTCTCTCCTTTGATGAGCTTTGCATTTTGGTCTCCTCTCTTGCAAAAAATTACTAACTGAGGACAGCTGCTGCAGTTCCAGCAGCACAGTCTGTTTCTTCACAAGTGACTATTAGAGTCATGCGTATTAATCTAACACAGTGGAGTGGCAGGGAAAAACATCAGCAGCTACAATTTCTTTCAAGTGCCAATTCATTTAACCAGATAGGGAATTTTAAATGGGGAGTTGTACATGCTCCTGAAGTAGCCATTTTTATAAATGAGGCCAGTAATAACCCAGCTTTGGAAGTAATGGTTCGCCTGGGATGGTATCTGTCCAAATGTCCTTACTGCTCATCACCTAGGTACTAGGAGAGCCAACCCCTGTTTCCCAGGTGTCTGATAGCATCTGGGTCCCGCCGTGTCTAGGTGCCTTCCTTTAACTCAGAGGCCTCTGGTGTACAACCTCTGCCCAACACTGTTCTCTATTTCTCAGATGCAGTCCTGGCTCTTGAGCATAAGCTCATCCTCACAACAGGCTGAATCTTCTGTCCTAAAAAATGCCTTTATGAAGCCTTGGAAGGGGAGAAGAAAGCAGACACGCAAACATAAATAGCCTTTCAAGATCCTGTGTAAATATACTGTTATATTTCCTTTTAAAATAAAACACTAGATATCAGATACCATTACAAAAACCAGTATACCCCTTAAATGAAAAATCCCCCTAACCAGCTACCCTCTCCTCCAAGATCCAAGGGAACCCACAGGGGCCTGTCTTCTCCAGCTTAGAAGGACAGCCAAAGCCAAGCTTTGTGGTCACCAAACCCAGACCTGCCTGGCTTCCCCTATGTCCTTAGCTTTCCCCATGCTACTCACAGTGACATTTTTAGTTGTCTCTCTTTGTCTTGAAGTTGATATTTTTTTATTTGTTTCATTCCTTCAGCCAACAGGAAGGCCACCTCACCCCAGATTTTGTAAAACACCATCCCCAAGCCCTTCCTCTCCTGTAGGTGACAGCTCACACCACCACCTTTGTCCTGGTGAAGACCTGGTTCAGCTTGTGTGTCTGTGCAGGTTGTTCAGTAAGTGCAAAATACAGCAATTCTAGTAGTAAAAATCTCATTGCACCTGTCAGGATCCACCAGCCTTACAAAAGGGGTCCCCAAATGCCCACATAAGTGCTGGCATATTAACTTCATTTTTTCATAAAAGATCATAGATTCGAGAGTTGGGTGGGCTTTTTCAGCCTGTCTTTTTCATTTGCCTCCTGTGTGGGACTTACACAACCTATCTGACATAAATAAAAGGGAAATAAATAAAGAAAATGGTACCAGGGTTCTATACCACAGGCAGTTCCATAGCTAGCTAATCAAAATATGTTATTACAGGGACTTGAATTTGTAATCTATTGAAAAATGGTTGATGCCACTGCAATGTTTTTATCAGCTATTTTAATGGATTTTATTTCTTTTTATGAAACCGTGAACATCTTGAAAGTGTGATTTGTCAGATCACATCAGGTGAATTTTTGATTTGTGAATATATATGTCATTTTTTTTATTGAATGAGACTAAAAAGACATGGAAAAGCAAGAATAAAAATTAAAAAGCAAAATAGAAGCAAAGGGAAAGCTTTTAACTTTTCATTGCATTAAGGTGAGATATTTTTTACTGTATGCCTGTGGGCATAATATATGCACCTCCATAGGCTAGGTTTTTTGGGAATAAGTTTCAGTGGAAAGTACCTTGCATTTCACCTGAATGTAGATCAACAAACTTTCTCACTATGAGTTTGACTCACAGATTAGGTACACATGCTTCAACTGCTAACTTAATATTACTCTATGGTTATTTGTCATCTGTGACTATTGTAGCACTTGTAAGTTGCAATCCTCAAACAAGAGCCATGTGGTGGACACAGCTAGCACACACAGGCTTTATAACAAAAACCTGGCAACCCAAATATAAAAACAAGAGACAAAAGACATTGAAATAAGTGC
Organism: Chamaetylas fuelleborni; assembly: GCA_025629985.1. NCBI lineage: Eukaryota > Metazoa > Chordata > Aves > Passeriformes > Muscicapidae > Chamaetylas > Chamaetylas fuelleborni. Next base: position 25,129,585 of record JAOTBB010001192.1, read on the forward strand.
TGGCTGCAGAGAAACAAGAGTACATTGTGGATCACCATCACACACAGTTTTAAAGAGCTCTTGTCAAAATTTTAGCTAGGACTAAAAGATTCTGTAGCACAGACATACCTCAGGAAACATTGCAGAGCTGAGAGAGTTAAATTCTTGCTCCTGACTGGGCATGCTCAGAGATTAGAGGTGCAGAGAAACAAGAAGGCAGCCAACAGCAGAGCTATGTAGAGTGCTGCAGAGAGCTGATGAAGCAGCAGGATGTACTTCACTGGGTAATTAGAGAATGACAAATTGCAAGGTAATCAGAGGAGGATGTTCTAGTTCCATCATTAATGTTGAGATATTTTCTTAAAATAAAAAACTTTAGTTTGATGGTCTATGAAGTAGCTCGCTCTGAGAGTGACCTACTCCCACAGCTCCATGCCAGAAGGTGGTACCATCAAATCCTTTCACATGAGTTTCACAGCAATTACAGAACGGAGAATAACCTGCAGAGAGTGTCTGTTTTTAACATTACTTCTTAAACCAATTACAATTGCAGAACATGCTTTCTCAAATGGATTTTGCTGTGGCTTAATTCCAAAAAGGCACACACCTATGTGGCACCATGAAATTCTCTTGTCTGAGTCCTATAATGCTCTGCTTTCACCCAAACATTCCAAGCTTTGTGAAAGCTTATCAACAGGTTTCAGGGTGTTGTGATTCTATAATTTGAAAAGTTGAGTGCTTGGTATTTGTTAGTCATGGGCTTCACTGAGCTAAATTTGCCTTACCACAAAGAATCGACACAGCCAGACAATTTCCTACCATCTTTCCATCACACGCCTAGGCAGGCACCCAGTTTTGGAAGATGCTGAATTAGTCACGTGACAATGCCTTTGGCTGTTAGGAAATAACTCTCACATCTGTTTTCTTGGCAACAGACAAAAAAATGCACTTACACACCAGAAACTTGGCTCTTAGGAGCATTAAAGGTGTGCACAGCGTTTAAATCTAACCACTGCTGTTGAGGCAGTTTTTTGGTGATACTCTTCCTTCAACTTTGCATTCCAGCTGTGTTTTTCTGTAATGGAAGGAAGCCTCACTCCCAACACCAGTGCCTGTTCCTATTGAAGTCAGAAATGAAGATGCTATTACCTTGGGCTAGAATCTCAAAGGGTATAAATCAGCATAACTTCTGTCTCCACTGCATGGATATATGCCAGTGCCCACTGGTTGTAGACCTGCCCTTGCAGGTTCATGCACCATCTGCTCTACATTGTGTTGATTTCCTGGATTCAGAATGGGAAGACACCAGGATGCTGTCTGAGGTAATGAGCACTATGTGGCATGGCTAAATACACCTTGAAGAGCTAGACAAGATGCAAGCTGCTGGAGAGAAAGTGATGTCATCTGGGAGTAAAAATCTGTAGGAACCTGCCAGTTCTCTACTATATCAGAAGTAAGAGCTTACATTTCTCTTTCAAGTTCATTCACACCATGACAAGCCAATGTTGGAAGACTTCAAAGTCTTCCCTCTTTTCTTTTTGGGGGGGGGGGG
>JAOTBB010001192.1:25204295-25216986 GCA_025629985.1 Chamaetylas fuelleborni
GGATGCTTGTATCCAAATCTGGATACTGCAGCTTGGGCTCTTCCTTGCTGTTAAGAGACTTCTACCCACTGAAAAAAGAAAACAAACAAAACAAAACAAAACAAAACACCAAAAACCAAAAACAACAACAACACAAAACACAAAAAAAAGGGTTGTGAAAGAAAAACTTCGTCTGACATTCATTATATTACCTGTGTTAAAGATTCCTCCTAGTGGGACTTTACCTTTGCATAAGAAATTCAAAATTAAGGTAGAGAAAATTTTATTGCCCACCTTAAATAATAATTGGTTGACTCTTCTCTTCCTTACTGTATTTACATAGATCTGATGTTCTACCTCCAACTAATCTTAATACCCTTCAAAGGTGGGAGCAAGATTCAGATTTCCTCCTATGTAAGAAGGAGTCTCATCTATTCAAAGAACCAATACAACATTTTCATCAAGAAAATTTGTTACATTAATTTTTAAATAATTTGTTAAAAATCTAATTTTAACAAGCAAAATTATAGTTCTATCTTCAAAGCTTTCTGCATTTTTGAAACTATTTGGAAGAGGTTGTTCACACGAATGGCAGCAAACCATGTGTACCAGCACTGGAGAAGAAAACAGTCTGAACCTGACATAAGCAGCAGCTAAACTCTGCATTTCATCTTTTGAGATAAATACCTACACAATCAGGAATAACATGGTCCTTCTACAGGCCTATTTAAAAACTTGAAAGATTCCCAGAGACTTCAACAGATTTTTGACTATTTTCTTAATGGAAAATATAACTGAGGAGAACCACAGTGAAATCCTGCTATCTGTCAAAAATGCCACAATAGCAGTGACACTGAAGAACTGATTCTTTTTTTTTTATTTTGTAGAGTATTTGCATACAAGAAATAAAGGTATAAAAGTACCTATTTAATAAGAAGACACTTTGATGTGTTAAAAATGTGTTCATTTTATGAAAACAGATTCTTAGGGCAATAAATACTAGTGACGAAAAACAGAGATTTCACCCCAATAATACTATTTATTATTTCAAATTCTGCTTCACCTTTTAAAACAAAAGATGGTTATAAATAATCCTTATTATGGCCTTAGCATCAAGTCAATTTCATACCTTCTTCTTTTCATATCAGCGTAAAGTTGGCCCCGATCCTTAATAAATCCATGGGTCTTGAATGGAAGATATGAATCTGCTACGTACAGATGAGAAGATGAAATAGTATGTCTTAATCCTGCATTTTCTTCTTTTTTTACTGGCCTTTGACTTTCTTCATTTGGGAGATACATAAATTGAACATTCTCCTCAAGGGAGGGAGATGAAGAGCTCTTAGCCATCAAGACTGAGTTGGTGGGATTCAGACGCATTTCACTGCTAACACCATCTCCATGAATGTAGTCAGTCTTTAAGTCTCCAGCCTGCTGGTAAAAAATGAGTGCTAGTAAGAGGCAACAACAAGACATATTGTCAGGAAACAAGGACCTGAGGAGTTTGCCATTTTATTTATGGCTACATATTTTGTGACGTTTTTCCCTATTACCTTCTACTCCACGTGAATATAAGGCAATTTACAAGACTAAGAGATTCTAGACTTTGCATTACTTTTTCCCCTAATTATAGCAGCAATGAATTGGTATTTCCAAGTCTACTGAATTTCTCAGTCATATTTATAGCTTTTAGTAAATTTACTGATACATATATTTATAGATTTTACTTAAAACTACCTTTGAGTTGAGCAAAAAATATACATAATACATTAGTGTGGGAGACAAAGGGAAGAGAATTCAAACTTTGTGCAATTAGATTTGGAAAAATCAGCCTATACATCATGTACTTTTAATTTTTCAGCACCAGTTTCAGTTTCGTAAGCTTTGAGATAAATATATATGACCTGGAACAGAGTTTCACTAGGGGAGGAAAGGAAACGATTCTTATTTTTTGCCATTGAGCAATACAGGGCCTGAAACACCTCTCCTTTTGCTCAAAGACAAGAATGGATTCGGGAATTCTATTTTCTCAGGTACAGGGATCAGGGTTTAGACTCTAGTCACAAATAATTCTTTGAATTCCCTGTTGACTTTGCAGAAGATACTAAAATACAGTTCACTATTAGTCTTTTAGCTAGAGGCAACAGTCATGTAATTAGATACTGAATAATATTGAAAACTCACATTGCTACTTAATCTCCAAAAAGCACCTGTATAAAAGCAAGAATAAAGGAAAGATTGCAGGCATCTCCAAAGCCCTGGTCTTTCTGATTGCTGACTTCCTCTTTTCCAGTTCCTCTAGAGATGTGCTTTCATCCCCATCTTAATGATGTTTCTCTTAGTGAAAGACAGAAAGAACTGCTGGCATTTTTACAGCAGCCCACATTTGCATTCATGCAAGTCTGGAAATACTTCTGTTGTGCTGTGCACGTGACATTCACGAAGGTAAAACACTTTTCCCAGGTCTTACACAGCTGTTCCTCCCTGAAAAGATATTCCTGTCTGGGCAGTGTTCCTCCTCAGCACCAGAGGGACCTTCTCCAGCAGCCACTCTGGCTCCTGCTGAGAGGCGCTTAAAGGACAATTTGGCCCCAGCCAGCAATTTTAAAAAGTAGAATGTGGCCACATACTAAGCAAAGGTTAACAACCCAAGCTGAAGGCCCCCTGAGCAACACACTTGGGTAACATCTCCACCCGTAATGAAGATGCAGTCCTGCAGCTCTGTCCCTCCAACCTCGATATTGTTTAAATCAAGGGTTCAAAGACTGCATTTCATAGTTCCTGACAGCTGCTCACTCATGGGTCATTATTACATATATTCATCTCTTACATTTTTCTGTAATACATATTACATCTCTTCAGTGAAGAACCCACTCAGTCTCTGACTTAAACTTTCATCTCACTGTCACATGAACTGAATCTGCAGTGAATGCAGTGGGTGAAGTGTTTCAGGGAATAGGGTAGGGACAGACAGGAGGCAAAGAAAGGGGAAAAAAAATCACTCTTGCAAAATCTCAGACTTCTAATATTATCTGATAATTTCTTACTCTTATATTCCAGCTTTCAGGCAAGGGAGAGCCCAAAGCTGGTTAAAATAAGTAAATCACTTAAAGCATCACTGAAAAATAGCTACACACCACCAGAATTTGGCATCTGTTTAGCTAGACCCAGCCACTACACCCATGTTGTGACTAGTCAGACTCATGCCCCTGGCCTAAATTATGGTCTCTGAAATTATAGAGGGCAGATTCCAGGTGCAACACAGTGATGTAAAATATAATTTGGTATGGACACTTTAGGTCATCTCCAATGTTGGAGACAAACCAGAAATGGGAATACTAATCAGGATCTCCAGAATGTTCCATGACAGTTGTAGGACATCAATTCACATTTTCACCAGTATGTTGTTTTTGTTGGGCCTCTAAGCCTCACTGTGAGCTTATAATTTAACTTGACAAACATACAGAAGAGATAGTAATACCTGCTTTAGAGTTCTTCCTGCAGGCTAGGGAGAATAATTCCTATAATTGACTGAATCTGTTGAAAGAGACCTCATAAAAATGTTACAAAATGTAGCTGAGAAGAGTAAGATATTACTGGTTTTAATTTAGAATTTTATTCATTAACAGCATACCGCTGCTGACAGATGCAGAACGTCCTACTATCATGCCAATAAAATAGCAGAAGATGAAGAAAAACTACCCAGAAGTTCAAACATAAACTTACTTGGTCTACTACCATGCAGTTTGCATATACTTCATCACTTCCACTCAGCATGGGAGAAAGTCTGGCTGCAGCAAAGAAAGTAGGGGGAGACTTCAATTTCCTAAGAACATCAAGGGTAGAGTGTCTGTGCTCTGGAAAATAAAAAGTATGGGAAAATTACCATTAAATCTTATACCATTTCTTTCTCATGTATACATACTACCATAAAAATGGCAAAGTTAAGCATTAAGCACCAAATCTTACATTACAATTTGAGTAATATTTGTGTGACTGCACCTAAACATGCTCATTTCACAACTGCCCAACATTTGCTGTATAATTCAGGAAGCCTATAGCTGACAAGACTCTCAAGGGTACAGAATCATCCACATAACTAAAAAATAAATGTCCCTGTATCTTGGTTAGCAAAAGCTTCTATTTTCTACCTAAGATAGAACTTTGCAGAGATTTGTGGTTGCAGAAGAACACAGGACAAGATTTATGAGCTGGGAAGAATTATGCATGATTCTGCCTACACATTAAATACCTGACGTCTGATATATTAAATAACTTAAATGCTGTTTAATTGCAGTCAAATAATGATTCTGCTAAAGCATTCAACCTACTGGCAGCCACATAAATACTAATCTTAAACCAAGAAATCAAATGACTGTTCTTAAAACAAAACCAAACAAACAAACAAAAAAAACCAAACAAAAAAGAAGAAAAATAGAAGTGCAAAAGAGATATAAATGAATATTAGTGGTATTTAGCACTAATATTGCCTTTACAGAGTGACAGTAAAAGTCAAGCAAGGCTTGATCCATGAAGAGGATGTTTAAGACGAATACTGCATCTGATCTGCTTTTGACCAATTTCACCAGAAATCATTAACAGAAGTCCAGAGTTTTCAAAAGTGGGCTCATGACTACAAATATTGCAGAAAGCTGGATGGGCTGTGTATTTTATGTCTTTGAACAGCAGAAATCCTGTCCTGCAGGCCACTTCTCTTAAAGCTGGCTTCAAGAATGAAGACCACATACCAGTTCAGCATTTGAACTGGTTTATCTTCTGAATGTAAAACAACTAAAATTTATCTAAGCAGAATTGTTGTAGACTGTGTGAAAACAGGCTAAGAAATATCACAGTCATAATGTAGTTTTTCTTAAAATGCTGTAAGTCAAGTATTGCCATTGGAAGTGATTGGAGACACAGTAGCGTAAAAATTATGTGATAGAGGAAACTGTTGCACCCAGCAAAATATCCAAAATCAGACCACTCAATTAATTTAATTTGAGTTTGTCTGTTATTGAATATTATTTTTAAAATCCCTTTTATGCTACGTCAGAAATTTATTTTCTACAGAGATGTAAAGGAGAAGATACTACTAAAGACTTTCCTCACACTATATCAATAAAGCAACATAACTGCTTTTGGAAGGTCATAGAGCATGGTTTGGGTTGAAAGAGAAGTTTAAAGGTTATCTAGTCCAGCCTGTGCCATCTTTCCCAGATGTCCCAGCCCAGGGACATCTTTGATTAGATCAAGTTGCTCAAAGCCCAAGATGCTTACAGACATTAGACTGCAAGAAAATTCCTAGTGAAAAAATACAACTGGATTAGAACAACACTTGTTAAGGTCTGGTGCATTTATTACTTCGAAAAAAAAGTCCCAGATCACTGCCAAATCTGCAACGATTCACCACAGCTTTCATATAATTTTAAGATGCTATATCATAAAGGCTAAGAACAGTAACCTCTATACTTAGAGAAAGATGGAAATTCCCATTCACAAATGGCACACTATGGTTTCGAGTCCTGGCAGCCGTTGTGGGATCTCATACCATTAAAACACCTTTACGCATCTCATTTTGTTCTTCCATCCTGCAAGAATTTTAACATGATTTTAGTGGTTGTCATATTGAGAACTGCTAAAGCTGCAAACCACTTCCTTATGTCTGACAAGATCCCAAAGCCTTTGTTTATAAATAATATAAAAACATTGTTTTCTACAGCAGCTCATCAAACTCTGGCAGCTCGCATTATATGGAAATGTGATTTGGCAAAATTGGCAGTACTTTCTTCTAGCAAATAAGGCTTTCCAAGGGTTGGTCTTAAACCAACAACCAGGCAAAAAACTGTGTCAGACTCTCCATTTCCAAGGGTGGTGTACATCTCCAGTACTGAGCTGGCAAAGATTCAACACCCCCAAAAAACAGCCCAGGCACTAGGGATTCCCACATCACAGTGCCAACCTGAGCCTAAGAAGTCAGTTTCTTTACTTCAGCAACAGTCCCCACTGCTGGGGAGCAGAAACCTCAAAGATCAGGGGACTGATGTGTATGTCTCAAACACCAATGGACACATAGCTGCAGAGCCAGCCAAGCATTGTCAGTAATGACATGCTGTGAGAAGGAATAGGATGTGGCTCAAGTAGGGCAACACTCTTCTGAGACAAACGTCCTTCTTCTGGATCCTGGAGATAAGCAGAACACAATACAGCTCAAGTGCAAGAATGAGGTCAAGAAGTAGGCATGGTCTGTAGGGGAGGAGTCGAGACAACCCAAGACCCCCAAAGCCCTCTGACCCAGTTTCAGAGGGGTCTAGAAAAACGGACTGTGGGCGACAACTCATTTGTATAGAAAGCAAGAAACTTAGCTCCAGGGTGTGAAAAAAAACTAAATAAACAAACATAGTCCTCCAAAGCTGGGCTGTACGTGAGCCCCAGGACCCTGGACACCCCACTAGCTGGATTGACACTGAAGCCAGGGCTGGTGATCTCCCTTTCTTTCTCTCCCCCCATCTTTAATATGCCTCCCTCTCTCTCTCTCTTCCCTTTCAATCCACCTCTTTACCCAAAACCCACTATTGTGTGCTTACAGGAGGACATCAGGAACTACCTTGTAACAGTTTCTATGCCATGTTGTAATTTACTACTAAAATTTTGTAAGCTTTTGGGTACTCTTGTTTGCCATTCGTTTTGACCATGAGCATCTATGAGCGTCTTGGGTGACCTCTTCCCCTTCAGGGTGTATTGTCACATGGGGTCTTCACAGGCCGTTAGTGGACTGCACATCCCGAACCAGAAAGAACCCAAATTCCCCTTCTAATAACACGCTACATTATTTTAAAATTCCTTACGAGAGTAACAGCCTAAGGAACAAATTCTGGGGAAAGATGCTGCAAGTACAAGCTATAGCAGAATATGCTACCTGCAGTATCTTTGGCCTGTAAACCTTAATTAATTAACCCCATTAAATGCCATATGTTTTCCTGGAGATGCTCCAGTTAGTCTGTTGTTAAATGTGAGATGACTAAATAAATATTCATTGGGGTTTTAAATGGTAACAAATTATTTTGGGCTTCATAGAATCATAGAATTATGTATGTTGGAAAAGACCTTAGAGATCATTGAGTGCAATGGCAGCGTGACCCCACCTGCCCCCTCGCCCCCTCTATTTCAAACATGTCAAGGAATGACAACATCAAACTAACTTGGTAACATGAGAAGTTTAAAGCCTTGCTGAATGTGGGGGAGAGCAATATTAATTACACATTGACTGCGCTAGTAACTTATTTCCACTGCAAAGGCCCACATAGTTTAAAAAGTGACAAAATCGTTGCAAATGTCCAAATCACACACTCCATTCCTACAACTTCACTAACTCCCTCCCGTCTGCCTTGCTGACTGCAAGTCCTCTTGATCTTGCAGGGTCCATCAGCAGATCCTTCCCTGCAGGTTAACACGGCAGCAGTAACAGCTCACTGTACTGGGTACTAGCAGTAATATACAGCAAGGCTTCACTTGCCTGAAAGATGAAGAATATCAACAAAATCCCTTTTCAAATAAAATGTCTCAAAAATCTCTCCTAGGCATTCAAAAAGGTTATTCACATTGCAGATGCAAAAATTCAGCATAGTTTGTGAAAAGACAGGATTGCCAGAGCAAGCTGGCAAAGATATCCCCAGGAGAGTTTAGGTTCTGTCAGGTATTGGAAATGGATTTCAAGACGCTTACTTACTAAAGTGAGAACGACTTGAATAGAACAGAGGAGAATTGGCTTTGCTACTGGAACAACCTAGCAAGCACAGCTCAACAAGCTAATCCTTCTGCCAGAACTGAACACCCTTTGGCTCTAAAGTGCGATCACAGAAAAAGAATAAAGATATGCCTCCTTTAGAAGAGACTGTGGTTCTCTGCCATCTGCTTGATAAACAGTCAAGATAAATCTATATGCTATTTAAATGTCATGCTGGAAAGAATAATCTCCAAACATGGGTAAAACAAAAGACCTTGATCAAAGAATAACTAGGCACAAGTTCTCTAGATCTTCTCTAATATTGTAGAATTATACAGCAAGGGCTGCATATTTTATCAGCCACAAACCTTATACAAATACTATATCTTAAAAAAAAAAACACGTTATCATCATAGCAGTAACTAAAAATATATGTTGGCCTAAGAAAATGTATAGCCTTGAATGTCAGAAAATGGCAAGAACAAAACACTGATGTTTTTTTCATAAAAATCAAAGCTTAAATTTTTTCATGGGAGAGCACACAGCAAAAGAGCAGTTAAATACATCAATGTGACCAAGCCAAGAGCCAGGAAAGAAATTATAAATTCCCTTCTCTAGATACAATGAATAGTTTTCAGACAGCTCATCACATTTACCCCCAGCAATCTGAGCAGGGGTTAATGTATAATTGGAAGTCAGTGAAAAATACAGACAGCTAAGCATATGGGTCATGCAGGGCTGCATATATACTGCTCTAAATCCAGGTCACCTGAATTTTAAGAAAGAAGTTCCTAGCATGAGTCCAACTGAAACAACGTGCACATCTGTAGATATGAACCATACAACCAATCTCATGGGGAGAACTGCACCCTTGATTGAGGTATCTTAGGTCTTCACTCAGACAGCGCAACTACTCATGACAGCAAAATTAAGCGGAATAACCCTTGAGAATAACCCTTCATAGATGGCAAATTTTGTAGGCTTTGAAGGGGTATTGTCATAGATGAACATCTAACTGTCTTAAACCTACAAAGTGGAAACAAAAGCACTGTGTTACCTATATACTGAACAAGGGGGATCAGGCATATAGATGCTGGAAAATAATGCCAACATATTCAAGATGTAGTCCTAAAGAAGCCACTAAGAATAAAAGCACTTGTCAGTCTGACTTTGTTCTTGGTTGCCTAAACATGGGCTGTTTGTTTTCAACTTGGGATTCACAGTCCTGATTCCCTCCCTTGAAGAAGGCACCTTACCTACTACACGAATGAATGTACAAACAGAAGTGAGTTGGTGCCTCATTTTATGGAACAGTACACCAAAAAAAAAATACTTTCCTATGATAAGGGATGTTTGGTTTCCCTTCACACCTCTGGATGGTTGGACTGAGTGTGTAACTCCCTGCTCCCAGTGCAACAGGACAGACTCGTCAGAGATAGATGTTATCAGCACCCCTGACAATTTTTAAAGCTCCCAAAAAGGCTGACAGAGTCACTGTCTCTGAGCAGGTAGGACTGTGCGGAGAAAGGACTATACCTTGTGACAATTTCACATAAAATAACAAAATAAATACCTTTGGTGTCTTGCAGCAACAGAAAAAACCTAGATCCCTTCCCCAGTCCACTCACTAAGACAGAGTCATGTTCACATTCTCTGTATAGCCTAATTACCCTTTAAATATGCCATTTCCAGCAGCTTCAGCAGGAGGGGGCAGTCTGCAATGCATATCTCAAAGGAAGTCTGCACTTGGCTCCTGACAGAGTCCAGGAGTTCAGGGGAAGGCCAGTGACTGCACACCCATTCTGAAAGGTTTCTGAGCAGTGATGAAAACTGACTTTGGGCCTTAAAATATGAAAACACCGATGTACATGGTGGGAAGTGGTGTGTGATAATTTTGACTCTCCATTCCGAAGACTGGGACAGTCTGCACAGCTCCCTGGCCTCCCAAGAGGAACAACACCATGTCGGGATACCCACAGCCTGATATTTCAGAGGGGAAGGGTGGAAGTTGAAATTTCATAGTCCAGAACAGCTGGAGCAGGTACATGATTTAATGATTCATGGAGTGGCTGGAAGAGCCCTGGGCTGTTTCCTGCCAGGCACTGCAAGCCTCTTTCTTGTTCACTGAGACCTCAACCCCATAGGAATGAAATGAAGCCATGAACTAGGTGCCCCACACCTGCATGCCAGAATCACCTGGTCATGTTCAATCACTTGCAGAAAAAAAACACAGATCACGAGCTTAGATCATGAGTCTGCTCTCCCCTTGCAAAAGCACTCCTCCCACTACATCAACACACAGAATTTCAATTCCCCAAGCACAAATGAACCCTTGAACTTTACCACTGAAATATGCACAGGTACCCAAAATAACCTTCTTGCTCCAACAACCCCGCATATAAGGTCAGCTGTGTGTACAAGCCACATGTGTGGGTAAACAATTAACAGGGGTGGAAAACAAGGTACAGTACTGTAACATACAAACACCACATCGGTATCCAGCACTTTACAACCAGTGGAGTATTTTAAAAAAATCTGTCTAAACAAAAGTGAATGACAGGTGCACAGCTACAGCATTTACAGATAAAATGAGCCCTCTTCTGAGATGAAGTAGACACATCCTGTGCAACTTGCAACTAATTTCATCTCTGCAAATTGCATGTGCATCCATACATACTGCAGAAGCTCCTGTGTTAGTTGGGAAATACTGGATTTCCTCATGAAAAGAAGGAAAAAATTGAGGATGTGCCTTGTACATTAAAACATGTTCTGTACACATTTTTCACTCTCAAGTCTCAGTCTGTGTAAAAATTTTTTTCTTGGCTTACTGAATATAATGGCATTGATGCATCTTACTTCTCTGATTTGGTTTTTTCCCTTTCTGAAACACAAAAAGACTCACAATCCTATGAAAGAAAGCAAAAATCATATCTTTTTTGTCATTCTTTTTCTTCATTCTTTTGCTTTTATATGTAGTAAAACCTCTTCTTTCCTCTTTAAAGCTTCCGATCATAATTCTTCCTTACATAAACTTACCAGTCAGTGTCTTTGAGCCTCCTTAAAACCACCCTTTCTCATACTGACAGCATTTCTAATCCCTACCTCCCAAAGATTTCTCCACAAAGAAGGATAATATCTAACTGTGCAAAGACAGTAACTGACTTTTCATTTTCTTTTGCAGAAAGCAAAAGATTTTTCTCTTCATTCTGGTATGATTTTTCTCACAATTAAAAAAAACAAACCTGTTAGCTGCTGAGGCATAGTTGAACTACCAAAATCTCCCTAAATGAAAATAACTGCAATCAGCATAACTTTTGAAGCTGCTGCCTTGCCATGCAGCTCCAGGGTGTCAAAGTTGTTCAGTGAGAGCTACACATACATCAAGAAGAAACAAAAAGCCTTAAAAGAGTAAAGAAATAAAAACAATTGTAAAGAACAGTATGTAATCTGCAGAAACATTACTTTCTTTTTACTTAAAGAATTCAAATTCCATTATCTAAAAAGGCATAAAAAACAGTGAGGTGGACTTTTGGTAGAAAGAAAATCTTCCACACAAAAGCTATTTACAGAGCTACCTTCATAGAAGCAGAAAATGAAAAGGAGGCAGAGCTGCAAAGCAGGAGTCATTTAAGAGAAGATAGATTTTCTACCTGGTTTGGATGCCCTTCTTCGAATCCTCATTTTAGGTAAGGAAGGCCAAGAGTAATTAAAAGGTGAATCAGAGTCTGAGTCCATTTTTTTGCTAAATCGACAGAGAGCAGATTCCCAAAGTTGCACTTTGCCGTTCGCAATAGCAAGCCTAATAGTAATGTGGAATAAACGAATGGACAAAGAAGGATCAAATTGCCCACTAAACACAGGGGAGGGAGAAGCTGTAAATGTTTGCTCTCTTCAGGCGTCCAGGCATGTAGACAGATCAGGCTGCAAATATTAAAGCAGAAGCAAGAAGGTTAAAGTATGAGAGCTTCGAGCTGAGCTGCTGCATCGTGGTCCAGAGCTATTTGAAAGGTCACAGTGTGCCAATGAATCATTAACTCACCTTTCCATTTTGATGCAAATGAAAACAATAGGAGCTGGGTAAAGAATGAGAAAATACTTCTCAAAAGCAAATAGACTATTGCAAAGCTCTGTTTCCATGTTAAAAGTGGGGTTAGAAGACCTCAAATTAAGGCCAAATGCTGGAACTAAAGAAGCCAAAGATGAGCACCAAGCTATGAGCACTAATCAATCTGCTGGGCTCTATATCACTCCAGAGAAATACCCCTCCTCTCAGCATTTATAATTTTGGCAGACCTTGGGATGTTGGAGCTGGAAAAGCAGTGATAACCCAGTCAAAATCTGTCACTCCCATCTTTCTAGCTCAAATGATCTTAAAGCTTAAGTGTCATGAAGAAAGATTACACTGTCATTAGAGGAGCATTTTTTCCAATAATATTTAGTCTGCACAGTAATTTCTCCTTCACACAGTCACCAAGTTAGACAGTGAATCATCAGGATTTTGTAGAGCTGGCACCTTTACAACTCTGGTCTAACCTCACTGCAATGCACAATACAGCTAGTGACTAATTTACAACAAATCTTCCATTCTTATACAGTCTCCCTGAACAACTCATAGGCAATTAGTATTCAGTAGGAACTCATTATCCCTTCCCCCAACATCTTTACGCTACACAAACTACATTTTTTTAAATAGACTTATATGTGGCTATTCAAGAGCTAATACAAAAATAACATGTCCACAGTTTCTTAACCAACTCCAGCAAACATTTCTTTTAGTTACCCTACAATGTATGTGGTTTTGTATTCCACATAAAGGAGGAGAGAGAATGTGGACCAGCTTAAATGTCAGGTTTTGGAAGATGATGACATTTGAGCTTGTTAACATTCCTTACTTCACTTCAATTATTTTTCAGCCTGCTAGGGTCTGCAGTGCTACTTCTGTATTATGTTTCAAGTGATTCTTTGATCCACATTTCAGTCAGAGATAAC
>JAOTBB010001192.1:25239176-25257108 GCA_025629985.1 Chamaetylas fuelleborni
GCCCAGGATTACTGGCAGTGTCCTTGAGGCACAGAGCTGTGGTGCGTGGCTGTGCACAGTTGTTTCATGGGCAAGAGTTGATACGGTCTCCAGATAAACAACAGTAGGTTCCACATCCCTTAAATGGCAAGACATTTTCATAGCAAAAGAGCAATTATACTCACTTTGTAAAGATCTCAACAAGTTTGGAGTGTCCATTTTGAAAAGCCAAATCTAACGGTGTAGCTCCATCCTCATTAGGTAATGCTAATGCTGATGACCCTCCAGGCTGGGCTGCCAAGAACAGGGAAAGTTTAACCAAGCCCAACTTCATCACAAGGTGGAGAAGAGTTTCCTTTTGTTCAGGCTCTTTAAAAAACACAGCAAGCAGATTAAAATCATCAGTGACAAACCCCATCATTTTACTCGCTGGTAAACATCAAAAGACACTTATTATCATCTGCAGAAATAACACAGCTCAGGTTCAGACCCACAAAATTCTTTTGGCAGCAGACTTTAGGTCTTTCACTGAAAACAGCAGTTATATACTTAATTGCATATGCAGAGCTAAAGGATATCTAATTTCTTCCATCAAAAAAAATGGAATTAGATAATCTTTTTATTTCTGTCATTCTCTGTATGTAATATGCCATTCAGAACTAGTAAATGCCCCAAAGGAAAAGATAGTTAAAAAACAATTTTCCTGAAATTTGCCTTGCCTCAGCAACACAAAACATCCAGCAGCACAGCCAAGTATCTAAACTAAAACATCAAAAAAGAATAAAAAAAGGGATATGATTTTTCAAGGCAGGCTGCTTATCCGGAGTAAGATATCATACAAGCTATAAGGTTATAAGCTATGAAATAACACACACATATGTAGAATATGCCACATAATTCCTGCTTCTCTCTTCTCAAAAGGTGACCTCATGTGCCAGTCCTTCCTCTCCTCTCACCTTTCTAGCACATAATCATCAAGTTAAAGGGGACAAAGTTTAAAATAAGAGTACACAACCATGACTTAGTCACTAGATGCTGAATCATCATTCACACCATTCCCTGGACTGTCTTCAAGGAAGAATTTATCTGCCTTAATATATATACTCTCAAACAAAAAGTCTCTGAAATTTAAAGGCAATAAATAAAATATTCTCAAGTGCCAGTTTCTTACACTGATATTTCATTACAAAGTTAAACATAAGGGTTCTTCCATGAGGGTCCAGTATTTAGGGACCGTTGCTCTACAAATTTCAGAACAATCAGCTAAAATATGTTAGATTTCCAGTGATTTAAGAAATATTACTGAAATTTCCATGTCTTTCCCTTCACAACTTCCTTTTACATAATTGAAGAAGTTACAGTAATTTACATTACTGCTGTCATGTCTCTCTGGACATTTTAACAGGAGAGTTGCCTTCTACGAAGCTGAATGTCTTCCCTGGGCGCAATGGGGGAAAAGTCATTAACCTCTTTTGAAAATGTTGGACTTAAATAGTGTCATTCTATTCTATTCAAAAAAATTCTTTATCTCTACATCTCATAGAGCCAGAATGGTAGAGAATTTAAGGAACTTTCCCTACCACTAGACAGGGAAAATCACTGTAGGATCTCTGCTGGAGATACAGCTTTTGGTCTGAGTATTTTGTATTGAGTGTTTGGTGGCAACACATCCAGATGTTTTGCCTTTCCATTTCAAGTGGAATCAAAACTCCCAGATAGTCAAATCTCAGAAAAATATGCCATGCTTCCTTCAATAAATGAAAGAAATTCCAGGCATCAGAGTAAAAGGGAGCTTCAGGACACAGACTCTGGCACTGTAACTGCCAGCACACCTGCATGTAGTATCTGAAAACTATTCTTCGTTGATGCAAGGAGATGCATTGATCAGTCTCAAGATGCAGGGAGAATTCTTTAAACCAGAATATCACTAAACATTTACCTAATATGTACCTAAGTATTTGTGGAACACACATACAAAATGTCACACCACTATTTTTTCAAAAAATTGTGTTCAGACTTCATGTTACTGTGGTTAGCCAACATGTGGCCTGTTGCATTAACCTGCCTATGCAACAATTTTCTCCACATTTCAGTCTTTAAAATTTTTTCTTGGTCTTCCTGTCTCAGATTATAGGAAAATATATGTCCATCTAGGCACAGGATCTGCTGCAGGACCACATGGGGTGTCTTTTTCCTCCAAGGTCTACAAAGCGTTTCTAATTTCAGTCCTTGGAAATGGTGATCATTGCTACATTTTAGTTACCAACAGTAATGTGAACTATAGAGTTAACACATCTATGAAAGGAGAGAGCACTTATGTTTCAAAGTTTGCAAGCACATGCAACCTTTATGCCACTGAATTCAACTCAAGCATTTCCTAAATGGAACCACGAGCAACATGGAACCACAGAGAGGCCTGGATCAGAAGGAAACTCCAAAGACCACCTAGTCCAAAGACCCTGCCATGGACAGGGACAGCTTCCACTAGAGAAGGTCTCTCAAAGCACCATCTAATCTGGTCTTGAACAACTCAGCCCAGAAATCTGACTGAAACTCACAGTTTCAAAGCCCAACCAAACAGTACTCATCAAACACCTAGGTCTGCCTGGATCTGAGACCTTCTTCAATGGAGGAACATTTAAATTATCAGGGTTAAGGCTTCCCAAAATCCGTGGCTGATGTGCTACTTCAAAAACAAGAGACTGCAGTACAACTTGCCCCTCACCTTGCCACCAGATGCGATTTGAGCACAGGCAGCTCCAAATTCCCTCCAACCACTCATCTGGTGGAGTCACACCCTGTTCCCTCCACGGCAGAGTAATTGAAAATAGGGCATGGTGCAGAGGGAAATCCAGGGGATGCAGGGCAGGAGACCAAGAAAACAGCAGACTGACTACAGTGCAACAATCATCTAGGAGAAGTCTCTGGCCTCAAAGCCCAGATCTCTCCCTTGCTCAGAGAATGACCTAACAATTCAGACACAGTATGAAAATGTGCGCCAGTATCTTCCCTTTCCCCAGCTGTATTTCTGAATAGAGATGGATAACATCATCTCTGCTGTGCATGGACAGCACAGGCCCCAGTGCTATTTCTGTGCTTCAGAGAGTCTCCCCTGCAAGGACATCAGCAGACTCAAGGCTGTGTCACCCGTGTGGACCCCAGCAAAGTAGCTTGTCTGGATTGTCTGTATGTGCAGCAGGGAGCTCAAGTTTAAATACCCAGGAAATTATGTGGTCCAAAATGTAGACCCTGAACAAACATTATGCATTCACAGGAAATAAAAAAAAAAAAAAAAAAAAGATTTCAGAATTGCTCCTTGATCTGGAATACTGAAACTCTGCTGAGGTCCAACTTCAGATATCAAGCTGTGTTCTACAGATGCTTCCAACTAGATCATACTATACCACACTACAGTGTTAGTAACGAGACAGCAGACAAATTAATCTAATTAAAACGCATGCAAATACATCAATCAATATTAAGCACACTAAATATCTGTGGATGCAACCCCAATCCTCAGATTAAATGCATCAAAACAAAAAGGCAAGCTTTATGCTGAACGTTGGCCTGTGGCCACTGGGTTTCAATGCATAGTGTAACAATGCAAAAAAAAAGCCAGATAAGCTTGCTCTGAGGATGATAAGATTAGGACTTGCACACTCAACAAAAAGGGAGCCCTTAGGAAGCCCTCTCCCTGATGAGGAATAGCCTCTCTGCTCCAACATCACAGCAAATAAAGTTACTCCTCTGGCAGCCAAATCTTACAAACAATGCAGTATGAAAAGGTCTGCTGCAAAAAACAGAGTTTTAAAAATAACAGTAATTAATCTTTGTCTTTTGAAACCACCATCTAAAACAATAACTCCTACTATCTCACCACAAATAGTCTAGTAACTGATCTTTATCTGCCAAACCTAACAACCCCCATCTAACCTTATGCTAAATTTGTTCATGGCCGGCTTGAATGCACATGGCAGCTGAACCACCCAGCAGGTTCACTGTCTGCTCTCAGCCCTGATGCACTTAGAAACAGCACTCACATTCCTCCCCATCCTTTACCTCTCTAGATGATGTGTTTGCTGGGCTACTCTCTTCCCACTAGTCCCACATGGCTTGATAGGAGTGAACAGAAACTGATGACATAAAGCAATAATTCTAATAATACTAATAACTTCATGACAGTAAAATGTGAAATTCGAGCTGTCTGCTCAGAAGGACAAATGGAAAGGTAAGCATGCTTGTCAGTACAAGGATTTTTCACCACAAGGATGGTGAAGTATTGGGACAGATGGCCCAGAGAGGTTATAAACTGTCTATCCTTGGAGATGCTCAAAACCTGGTCCTTAGCAACCTGATAGTTCCCAAACTAGCCCTGCTCCAAGTTTAGGGTAGGACCAGTTTACCTCCAGGGACACTGGACCTGGTCACCTCCAGGGACACTTACAGCCAAAATCTGCAGCTGTTCTATTCCAGAATCAGCAATATCAAAACAAAACAAAACAAAACAAACAAACAAACAAAAAAGCCACAATAACAACAAAACAGATGACTGATAATAAACTTTTTAAACAGACCTGCCTACAAAAAAAAAAAAATATTTTCTTTAAAAGAGGGTAAAGTTCTGAAACAACAGGGGTTTAGCAATTCTTTCCCTTAAGAACAATTTATCGTTTCAGTTCTCTTATTTTACCACCTTCTCTTATACTTTCTCACCGTGGCAGAAAAAATGGCAATTTCCTAAACTTTTCACTTTATTTTCCCATCCCCTTGGGGAAGAATTCAAGTGTGGCATAAAGTCAGGGAAGGGAGAACCACAAAGAAAATGCAACAGAAGGAAAACTACCCAGAAATAAACATAAACACACACACCTCCATATTGTGGAAAAAAAACCCAGCATAATTCAACTGCATTCTGTAGCAAGCTAGAACAAAATAAGAAAAAAAGGGAAGCACTAGGCTGCTTGACCATATTCATATTTAAATTGTAAAAAATACCATTTTTGTAAAAAATACAATTTAATTGAAATTGTATAAAATGCTATTTTCCGTCAATGCATAAACACAACAATGCACAAAACAGCTCCTATGATTTGAAGGACACACTGCTGGTTAAGGTCAGCTACTGCAAGGCAGGTGGTGCTGTAAATGATGTGCACTATCAAGACTTTGTTTTGCATTGCATCCCAGTTTTCCAGCCAAAACACTCTGTTTGGGTTACACAGAGCTGAGCCAAACAGTCTGTTTTAAACATTAAAAATATCCTTTTGTTCTTCCTTGCACCTGAATCCCTTCCTATGTTCAAAAAAACAAATTAAAACCAAATATTTCTCTCTGACAGAAATGACTAAGCCCTTTCTGGGCTCTGAATCTCATTCATTTCCTGGAAGGAGACTAAAAACCTCAACACTAAAAAGCAGGGGGAAACATCAAAACTGGCTGAAAAATTCCAATTTTTCCTGGCCTCATACTTTTATATATTACTGATATTTTTTTTTATTTCTCCATTAGGAATGAGATTATTTATAAAGCTGTCTTCAGTGCACCCCACTGCTGCAAAAACCCACACAAGTGGTTTTGTGAAGGGACATCAGGCTGCAATGCATGAAGTCAGGTATGTGACAGACCATCTGAGAGCATAACCACATGAACCTGCTCCCAGAGGCTGGCGTCAATCCTACAGGAGAAAAGGAGGTGAGAGAAGGTAAAGGTCCCTAGCAAAGGGAGTCTTGCCCCAGAAGTTTTAGCAGCAGGAGGGTTAGAAGCAGGTTACTGCAGCAAAACACTCCCTCGAGGTGTCTGGTGTAAGACACTTATTTATTGAGCACCACCCAAGTACACCATACCAGCCAGGACACCCTTTCAGCCAGGAGAAGAGCAGACCTCTCCAGCCCAGTGCCAACTGAAGGCTGAGGTCTGGGTCACACCACAGCTTCATATCTGGTCTCTTCAGCAGCAGAGTGGCTTCACAGCCCCACTACTTTTTTACTGCCTTCAATAGGAAACTTTATCTCCTGCATCTCTTGCAGTACTCACTCTCCTGTCACTCTGCATATCTGTAAGTGCTCAGTGCTTTTCCCAAAAAACCTCTTAATGGTCAAAGGGATCTCAAATACCTCCTCTCTGCCATTATTACCACTGACTGAGATGAGAATCACACACTGCTGGAAACCCATAGCTTGAAGCATGCTTGACAGTATCTTGCCCCATGCAGGTTTCTGGGCCAGCAGCAGGCTCTAGAACACACTAATCTGCTTCACAACACAGAGTCTAGCATCCTCCTCCCTCTGCCAGGCACACAAGCTCCTATTGGGCCAAAGATTTATCTGTTTGTCTAACTCCCTGAATTCTCTGACCAAAATACAATTACCTCTCCTCACTAGTCTCACCAGACCTAGACACACTTATCCACTGCTCCCAGTGTTTTTCTAATTCTGTGGAGGAGAGCAGACACTTTGCACTTCTCTCCATTTCCTTTCATGGGGAAAAAAATGGAATCTGAAATTCCAGCTGAAGACACAGATAGAATTTTCTTTAATTTACATCACAACCCTGACATGCATCAGTCAGGTTTGAGGTTGTGCACTTTAGAAGGAATGTGTGTAATATCAAGTGAAAAGAGTAACATTAATTACAAAGAAAAGGGTAGGGTAAGGGCTATAAAGTAAAAAGTGCCACAGAAAACGGAAAAGTGTCCCCCTAAGGCAGACTACAAAGCAGCACAGTTCAGTAACTCAGTTCATTCCACAAGACCAATCCCTAGAAAACAATTACAGCGCATTTATGAAAAAAAATGGAAAATCTCCTTGTTCACAAAAGGAACTAAACATTGTTTCCTTCTCTGTGATCCACAATTAGTTTTCTTAATTCAGGCTGTAACATTATTACTTCTATTAATAGAAAGAACCTAAAAGAGCAGACTTCCTCTTGAAAATAACTGTAAATGGCGGCAAAGCCGGCAGCAATTGTTCTTCTTTGTTTACCAGCACAGTTAAGTAACTCAGACAACATGAATTCACTCTCTTGGCAGCACCCCTAAAACAATCAGAAACTGAGATGCCCTCAGCCTCTTGTCCATAAAGTGCACTACTTGCAAAGTGCCCTCCTGTGCTCCCATTCACCAGCTGAGAAATCTGTGTGTGTCAAGGATAAAAAAGGTGCAGGGAAGATGCTGAACCTATGTCTGATGATTCTTGGAACTGCCAGTACTAGAAGCCTGCCATAACCTGATGGTGTTAAGAAACAGAGTTATTTGAAAGCATTTTTCTCATTCAGATTAATTTCTTCTTTCTCTCTTTTCTTCTTTTTTTAGTCTTTCCTTCCTCCCTTCCTCCTTGGCATCTTTCCGTTTTTCTTTTTTTTTTTCCTTTTTGAGGTAAACAAAAATACTGTGGGAAAATTCTCCTTTTTTTTCAGGCAACATTAACAATTTATTTAGCTTATTATTTAATACTCATTGTTTCCATAAATTGAACAATCTGTTTCAGAAGGAAAATATCCTTTATAAACATGCAACAAACAAGAAAATCAGATTCTCCCTCTCCTTCCTCCCTACCCATCCTTCCCCTTTCCTGAAACACACCAACAAATAAAAGTCTAAGCATAGCAGCTTTGTTGAGTCCCCAGCTTTCTCTAGCACAAGATGCTGATCTCAGCATCTCACCACTCTGTGGGAGTGAGTAGCTCCTGTCACAGCTGTTGCACAGGCATCTATTAGAAGTGAGGATTACCAAAAGGATCATGTGCTTTCGTGTTTCTTTTGTGGAACTTCCTATAATGTCGCAAATAACTCCTGACATGTTCAACTGCGCTAAATTCCTCAGTTATTTGCAATGCTCCCTAGACAATCTCTTGGCTCTCTTTATCCAATCCTTCTTATACCTTATAAAAGGAATACAAACGTTTTTCCCTTAATACCAAAACTCCTATGAAATTTTCTTCATAGAAGAAATGCATTCTTCTACCTTTCAACCCTTACATTTCTAAATCCTCATAAAAATGAATTAGGTCAAAAAACACCAGATGGTGCAATAGCCGCTCAAAAGCATTTTTTTTCCAACAAAAACATCTCTGCAGCTCTGAAAACTGTCAGAATTACAAAAGCATAAAGTCCTAAGTAGTGATGGATGATAGCACCCATATCTTCCATAACATTCATATTAAAAAGAGCATCGTGACAATGTCAAGAGTCAAGCCACCTCCAATCTTTGACACAAGGAGTTGTAGGGACAGCAGGTAGGGAAAGAGGTTCTCATACTACTTCTAAATACCCATAAATTTCTAGATCCTGTTTCTCCCCCATTTTGATCTTTCAGAGCATGTAGAAGAGTGCAGGGATAACTCTTGATCACCTCACGGCTGAAGATGAAGGACTTCTCATGTGCTGAGAGATCTGAAGCTCTCCTGTCTCAGTCCATCCCCTTGTCCCTCCCTCTCCTTCACCTCCAGGCCATCCCTCAGCCACAGCTAACCCTCAGCTTTGCTTGGCTCTCCTGGCTTTGGGGACAAAAACACAGCGATGGGGACAGCACAAGGAGGCAACTCCAGTCAGCTCTTCTCAGAGTCAGGAGAAGATCAAAACTATACTTTCAGAAAGGAGAGAGAAAGGATACAGAAGTTAAAGAAAAATTATACAAACTGCCTAGAGGAGAGCAAAATAGATATCGGGCCCAGCCCAAGCCTGGACCTCAGAGAGAGACAAAGGGAAATTCTAGCCTCCCTTGGGCTGAAGGAAAAGCTGTCCAGAAAGCTTTCAGGAGTCCCCATTGAGGGTGGCCCCAAGCACTGCCCAAGCAGGAGTGCACTGACAGATCCCACTGTAAATGAGCATTGCTACCAGGTCCCAGGAATTTGTTTTGTTTATTCAAAACCAGACAAAAGACCCTGGCTTCATTTAAGAGCAGCATCTGTTGTACAAAAGGAGATGTCACGTCTTGAAGTGCTACAGTGCCCGTGAGGCAACCCCACCACAGTATGCTGAAGACAGGCTTGTCTAACACTTCAAATGTTCAC
This sequence comes from Chamaetylas fuelleborni, assembly GCA_025629985.1. Lineage (NCBI taxonomy): Eukaryota > Metazoa > Chordata > Aves > Passeriformes > Muscicapidae > Chamaetylas > Chamaetylas fuelleborni. Next base: position 25,248,165 of record JAOTBB010001192.1, read on the forward strand.
ACAGACTCTGTATGGCAATGGGGCACACATCCCAGCTTTTCTGGCTGCACTGAAATTTTGTTTATGTATAGTTATTTAATCTGAAAAGTGAAAAATGTATGAAAAAGACACAGAAAAAAATACAAGATCTATAGAAGTCTTGCAAGGGCAGAATATCCTTTTTTCTGTATAAACATCGCAGTACAGCTGAAAATTAACAATGAGCACAGCTGAAAATCTGGATAGCAGTTGCGCTAGCAAAGCTTATTCTGATACAAACTGAGATGATCTCTGACTCTCTGGGCCTACAACACAGCTAGGATAACCTTTCCCCACGTTTCAAGCAAGCAGGTACCCAGCTGGCTATGCCCAAACATTTCTCAGTACCTCTGGAATCCTGCTGATGCTTCTGGGTTAGGTTTCAGCTGGTGAAAAGTGTAAATAAGCCCGTGAACAAAACTACAGCTGATTTCTTCAGGCTTAGATACAAGGTACTCACTGCTAAAATCCAACAGTTTTTCAAGGAGTTGAACAAATATTTACTCCACATCAAAATGAAACTAGTAACAGCCTTTTTTTTTCTCTCTTGTCTAGCCAATATTTGAATGAGACTTGGTATTTGTTTTTACATCTGTTAAAGGTGTTGTTTACAACAGATAGACAAAAAAACATCCTTCAGATTTCAAGTTTTCTGTCATTAAGAATTAGAAATATTTAAGAAATGAAAAAACCCTTACCAAAGAAATGAGCTTAACTGATGTATTTTTATTTCCCAAGAGCTTGGATGCATCATTTTTTTCCATGTGAGTTTGGCTCACATGGAAACTGCCTGTCATCTAACTTTCAGCAAAGTACTGAAAGGAAAACAGCCAAAACTACCAAATTTCCAATGAAAAACATGTGAAGCTATCCAGTATAACACAGTTTCCATCCTCTGCTATAAATCAGCTGACTCTGCAAAAAACATATACTCTTCAGCAAACCCTAACTACAGCTTTTTTTTGCAATGAAACCTGAAACTAGGAAAATCTCACCTGATTTTGTTATGAAGTTTTTCAGTAGCACACCCTAATGTAAAGTTTCACATGTATTTTCATGCCACTTCCTCTACAATTAAAAAAATGCCACTTACAAACTTGTTTAATGATATTTTTTTCCCAAGGAGTGACCATAGTCATAAATGAAGGATAAACACTGACAGAACAATGCCAAAGATTATGTTTACTCTGCACATCAGAATGCCTATAGTAACATCCTCTTCTCTGACTACCATTTTTTTCTCCCAAGATAAAATATCTCACTTGGTTAGAATTATGTCTGCAAGACTTCATGAAACAGTTCTTGCTCTTTTTGAAACAGACAGCTCTTTTTACAGATAAAGAACTGCATTCACAGTGAATCAAGACAGAAGAACCTTCAAAGGAGACAGAGTTATTAAAACCATCATTTTCCTTTTTAATTCTCTAGGCACAAACCAAATCTCTGATTACCCCTCTCACACTTGATATTTTTTTCATATTAGCCACAAAATAAAGCACAAGAGTAGAGAAAATGGACAAAGTAGTGAGATATTCTGCTCTGAACGGTGAACCAAACCATTGTTAAAACCTTTCTAACTTCAAATAAAACTCTACCACCTGCTGGGCAGCTTCCAAGGATGTTCCAGGTTGAAGGCAACTTTTCATAAGCAACAGCCATCATCAAGTCATTATCCAGTGATTGCAGATCTTTCATCCTTAGCCCAAACTTATCCAGCAACAGCTTGTGGCTAGTGGGGGTGACACATTCTGTGTGATCGACCAGAAAGCGAGACAACTTGCACGAGAGGTTTTCTCTGTAAGTGATGGGACAGCTGCCGAGGACTACAGGTGAGAAACCCACCGTGTACATTAACACAGACACAGAAACTGCTTCTTGGTATCCATGGCCTGTAATTATAATGTAAATTAATCACTAACATCATCTATGTTCAGAAAATACATTAGTTATTTTCCATTCTCATCGGCCTCTAAGAGCTGTGGCTGCTCATCCAGAATTATTTTATTCTTCTCTTTCATTACATTTATTTGTCTTAGGATATCCACTAAGCATTTATACTGATGAACGTGGATTCAACTAGACTTGAACTGACAGTCCTCCCAGTTATACTAACTAGATTAATTCTAGAGCCTGTCTTTTTAGGTGAGAGCTCCTTAACCACAGTGGAAAGAATTGAAGATTCTTGGATAAGCATTAGGAAGAATTAGATGCTCATTAAAAGAGTGGGGTTCTGGCCTGCAAAATGAATTCTGAGTAATACATCTATTTATTAAAACCAATTTTTGATTTTCCCAGGCCAAAACCCAGAAGCTTTTAAATAAGGCACTCTTCAGGGTCTTGGCAAACTTGATTAAAAGCTGTATCAATTCTGTAACTTACAGCTGGGACCCTCAAAGTTCCAAGGGAATTTGTCCGTTTAACCTCTTCAGTACTTTGTCTTTCCCTCCCATTCCTTTGGCATTTAAGGGAGGGTGAGTGCCTAAAATAAGATACCTAAAAGAGGTGCAAGCTGTACCTCTCACTGGAGAGTTAACCATGGTGTACTAAGTGTACAAGTTTAAATTTTCAAATGTACTCCTAAAAGCTACAAGTACATGTGCAATCTAGTAACTGCAGAAGGAAGCATGTTCTTACCACAACTGTAGTTGTTTTTAAAGTGCTCTGTGTTCCCTTGTGTGCAATTTGGCTACCACAAAATAGCACTAACATCAGCAGGAATAATAATAATTTAACCTCACATTTTATTTTCGTCTGTTCATGGCTTTTGTCATGATTAAATGATGCCTGTAGCCTTTTGATTTTGTTATTACCCCAGGAGCAACCATTTAACAGTGTTATAGAATATGTTAAGATCTGAAAAAAAATTAAAACCAACTTGGAACAAGCCTAGCATTGCATTTTCTCCAGTTGTTATCCAAGACAATTATTTAGCATTTACAGGTTCAAAGGATCCACTGTGTAACAGCAATGAACTTCTCTTTTTCATACTCTGCACTTATTTTCAATCTAAATCCCCTTTAGAACAATAGAGAAAACAAGGAGATCCTATTGCACAGGCACACTGTCTTACAGCCTCCTACTCACACAAATGAAAAGGTCACAAAGCACACAGCAAAGGTGACAAGCAGGGTTTATGTTACATCCATGAGGGAGACAAGCCCCAGGCAGACAGCCAGCTGGGAGGCAGCACATAGGTCCCTTGTTTGCAGCGAGGCACCCTGGAACAGTTTCCCAGGCACTTCTGTCCCACATGCAGCTCCAGCAGAACTCTGAGCATCACAGGCAGGAGGGTCTTGCAAGCCAGGCTGGCAGCTGCACCAACAGGAGGCTCAGAAAAAACAGGACTTTTGCAGGTGCTAGGATTACCAGAGGCAAACATTTGTGGCATGGAATCAAGTCACATTTAAAACCATGCCATCCCTGAAGACTGCACCCCTAGTGGTGCAAGTCCCGTAACGTTTAATTCGATATTGTGTTGGCATGGATTGCTATGAAAGGCAGGATCACCTATGGAGAGTCAAACCCAGCCTGGATCCTAAAGGCCATCATTTAAATCCCTGCATTTTATCCATTACAGAGACATAAAACTGTTAGATTAAACTGTCCAGTCATGCCCAGCTTTGAAATGGGGTTGGGGTAGAGCAAAGAGTGGAAAAATATAAATATGAACTAAGGCTCACCTGGAACTATGGACTGAAGAGTGTTGTCACTAACTCGCTCAGCAAACATTATGTGTCTCTTTAGGGATCCATCATAAACAAAGTAAAACTCAGCATCCTCTGGGAGATAAATGTCTTTGTCAAATTTTGCATGTATAGTCACCTGTCCCTGAAAAATGAAAAGTGCATTCTGGAACATCCAGTGAATTTCTCATCTTCAACAGACCCACTGACGTATAATTCAGGTTCAGGTTGATGGTAACCTTTATAACTCTACTTCACAGAGGCTCTGATACAATGACAAATCTTCAGTTTCCTACTTCCACTTAGAAAATTACATTGTTTTTATGCCTGCAAAGGCAAAGCTGATTTTTAGAAATGCATTTTAAATAATGTATTTCAAGCAAATCCTTTCATCCTACCCCACAAAAATATAACTGGCTTTTTATTTAAAATGCATCAGAATAACCTGAACACAAATATTTTGTTATTTACAAAAGCAAGTTCTGTTTTAAAAAATAAAAAAATTCAGAAGTGGTTTAAATTACCTTTCATTTAGTTTTCAAAATGAAGCACCAGTGCAATTCTACGAATGGTTTCAAAGAACACTAGCTCCCAGATAGCTGTCTGTGGGTTTCTTTATAGTAAACAGAAAGCAACCAGCCAAGAAAAACCTGTCATACAATAGCTTCAAAAAAGAACAGGAAAGGGATCTAAGAAGCAGCAAACAATAACAAATGTCTGACAAATCTGAGGGAGGAAATTTAGATCAAGCTGCATTTCCTTGAGGAGGAGGACAGTGTGCTTTAGCACAGTTCCTGACTGCCACAGTTATTCTAAATGAGGCAGAATTGCCCCAACATCTGGCAGAAAACATGCTACAGAAGAATATCTGAGCCATATTTTCAAAGATGTCGGCCCTGTTCTCTTCAAAACAGTTACCACAGCACTGACTCCACCAGCTCCATAAACAAGTCTTGTAAAAAACAAAGCACAGCACAGTAGCACAGATAATTCTGTGGCTGAAATCCACACTTAAGCCTCTGACTGTCCTTACCCTGTTCATTTTAAGTCAAACACTTCACTGCAGTGTGACTCCTGCCACCCACAGCAACATCACATCTCAGCCTGCCTTCCCCAAGGACATCTTTCTCATCACTAGTAACAATGCAAATTCTGCATGTGTTTTCCTCTTCAGTGCAGACCAATCTAATGAACTGGGGTGAAGAGGCAAAGGCTGGTTTCAAGCACAAAATCTTCGTCAGATAGGACTGTTCCCATAATAACAGATGTTAACAACATTATGAGTTCAGTATCAGGAGCAAACATGTCTGTCATCCTCAAACACTGATAACACCCCTCTTTTTAGAGGCCTGCAGGGTTATTATAGCTGCAAAGAGTTTTCTCCTATTTCTCTTTGGGTTTTGCACTACTATCAGCAATATGTATTATTATTATTATTATTATTATTATTATTATTATTATTATTATTGCAGTTGCTGTTTCTACTGTTACAAACTTTTTTGAAAAAACATTTACTGTAGTTGTGAAAAACCCTTTTTGGTCTGTTGAGTAATAATGTGGATGGCTATTCTGGGGAGATAGGAACAGGTAAGTGTCTGAAGACCCCTCACAATCTGCTCCAGTAAGTTCTTAGCTGGCAGGTGCCTGGTGCACAGGATCACAGCACAATTTCTTCCACATGGGCACTTGGGGCCACAGCTCCCAAACCATCTCTATGCCCTCTGGAGCCCAGAGTCAGAGAGAGTATATAGCCACACAGCTTTGGTGTTTTCTTTGCCCTAACTACTCAAAACAAGGGAGAAACTCTGTGGAAACTTTTCTCACTTAATTAACCGCTGTTGCAGGGAAAAAGTTCAAGCCAAACTGTAGCCATACTGCTCCTTTCTAAAAAATGTTAACTTGGGTTCACTAAGGACAGAGAAACATCTTAAACTAATTGCATTACATAACATATTAGCACGAGAGAGAATTCGCAAGTCCTTGTCTAGAGGGAAAAAGACAGTGGAATGCTCATGTGTACCTAATGAAAAAAAGTTTTATACAGCTCGCTCCTTAAAAGACACCAGAAAATGAAAGTCATGGTCATTTAGGCCAAGATTTTACAAAAGGAAGGCAAATTGGCAGCTAGCTTTTATCTGGCCAAACAATTAAGTGATTCAACTGGAAAATCTCAAACGATCCAAAAAGAGCATTAAACCCTGTATTACAGTAGATGATTCGGAGATGACACAGAAAGTAATAGTGGAATATTATTTTTGATGCTGTACAGTTATCCCACCTGGCACCAGAAACAGTTATTTCATGCAAGCTCCTATCATCTCCAGCATTTTCTATCCTGCCTTCAGATATTTTTGTTTCATGTTGCTCCATTCAAACATATTTCTTCTTGCTGCTGCTGCTACTAAAACATGTATCAGTTTACTTTCAAATTGTCTCTGTGCGAAGACAAACTTATTACAGGACCTATTTAATCACCTTTTTTTCCTACAAAGATCACTTGCAGTCTATTCTAGAACACTCTCACTCAGAAAAATACTTTGAGAAAGTAACTCAAGTTTTATACCAAATCCCTGCAGAAGTATTTATACCCTGAGTCCCTCAGGCAAGATTGGTCCAGCCCCAGGAGCAGGCTGCAGCAGGAACTACCTGAACAGATCTTTCTTTCCACCACAGACAAATCAACTCAGAGTCACAGGAGTGGGAGCAATTCCAGGTCCCATATTCCTCCTCCTTTCCTAGCAAGGCTCACAAGCAAGAGGGAAGTGGGTTGGATCTTGCAATGAGATGCAGTAATTTAGTCCTCCACTGAAGAAATACCTGCCTGCTTCACAAGGCTTTCCTGGACTTTCTTGGGAGATGACACCTCTTTTGTAAAAGCACTGCTTCTTGGCAGAGCTAGAGTACTCAATCCAGGTTTTCAATCAAAGCATATTCACTTAACTATTGCAGCAATTAAATGGTTTACATAAGCAACAGTGAAACACTTTTCCAGGGGTTTCATGGGAGATTCACACTTACAAAACTCATTTGCACAGCACCACTCTCACCACACGTGAGAGAAGGGCTTCCCCACTACTTCACAACCCGTTCTGCGAGGCATGGCCAAAGCACCTTCTCAAGTCTGCAAGAAAACTCTGGCATTGACTTACTACTAAAGCACAAAGAAACTAGAACTGCAGTAACTGGCATTTAAAAATAAGTAATTAAGCCCTACCATTTGGCTTAATTCCCATACCATAATTTATATATCAGTATGAAAGAGCAAAATCAACAGAAACAATTTACAATATACACATCGCCTGAAATGAGAACTGTTCTTCTACAGAATGATGTTTGGACTGAGTTTGTTTCAGCACTGAAACTGGAAATACATCCCAACAGTTTCTTCTACATTTCTAAATATAAAATTTAAGCTTACCCTCTAGATATCAAAAACCAAAGCAGACAAGTCACACCGATGCCTCATCTTCGGTAAAGTGACCAAATACACTGAATACAAGGCAGCTGTGAGAGCATGGATCCAGAAGGGCCAAATTCTGGACAACCCAGTTGCTAGATGTCTTTGACACTATTTTCACAGGTTCATTCTTTTAACAACAGCCTAACCCCTCTGCCAGCTCTTTCCTCGCCTTAATAAGGTTGTCTGTATCCTCACAAATTTGGGAAAATGTAACAGAGAGAGCTTGATTTCCTCATGTAGGTATGCTTAAGCATGCTTTCAGGGTCCATGTGAACCTCAGATGGTTCAGTCCCCACTTAATCAAAGCAAAGGGGAGGATTTGCCCCTTCACCATCTCAGCAAGTAAACACATTCCATGGCCACAGCTTGTTGCTCAGGTAGATGCAGGGGAAGGTCTTGCCTCAAGCTCACACTGTGTTGATTCTGATGGACTTGTAGAGAAAACTATTTTTAAAGTCAAAGGGCACTTACTGAGATCAACCAGGCATTACCTTACTTAGATTTACATGTGCATGGCTAGAGAAGATATTTAGCTCTACAGAACTACCAGAGGAACACATAGAAACTGGAGACCTCTCAAACACCATACAGGCCTGTAACAGCAGAGAACTTCTGGCAGCTGCATCAACACCTTTGAGTGCAAAAAGATACCACAAAACAGAAGAAAAAGAATATGGGAGAAGCTCTCAGCCCATTGCAGCCAAGAGGAGTTTTGACATTGATTTAATGAAAGCCAAAATTGTCATCGTAATCCTTGAAATAAAAACCAGAAAAGCATACAGGGGAACTGTGGAGAAGACATTGCAGTTAAGGGGACCTTAAGAGGGACAGACTCAACTCTGAACACATTAAACCCGTGGCTGAGAATGTGTTCATTTTTACCTCTCTGGGATCCACAAAGAAAAGCCTACCTTTTCTTACCAGGGGAAAACAGTGGCAATGTCCTAGCACTGGCACCAGGGAGGAGATTAGCAAGGTTTGTGTTTTTGACAAGACTTATAGGTCTATGCACTGTTTCAGTGTCACCAAACAGTTTTTCAGACACACATTTTCCCTTGGTTTGTCACTTGAGACCTCACCATGTCTCAAGGCATGCAGCAGCAGGGTCCCCTGAACCCCATGTCCTGGGTAGGCTCTTTGTGAGGAGAAGAGGGAAATGTGAGTAGCAATCCCTCACAGCTGAAACATGGCAGCATGCAGGCAAGCAGGAGGGGCTGAAGGCTTGACCATGGCACTTCCACAGTGCCTCCTCCCTAGTCTGCTGCAGGACACTCCACGCCTCAGTATAATGACTGGCCATTGACATGAACTAAACTTCTTCCACATCGAAACCACCGCCTTCCTCACCAGGAACCTGCCCCAGCAAAACAGGTGCAACACAAAAAGATCTCTAGAGCACTTCCAGATCCAGGCCACCATTCTTAGTTTCGACAATTGCTCCTTATCCTTGCATACATAGCTTGGATAAATCTACTTACTCAGCAAGCATTTTACCATAAATATAACACACTCTAAAGTAAGCTAATAATTTTTTTACCAAACTATGCATGCAGCATAATAGCTTGAGAAGTAATGTGTTATCCAGGGCTTTCAAGGGTATCATCTCTAAAGGTAACAGGACGAATAAATACCAGCTTTGTAACAATATGCTCTAAGAAAAATATGTATGTGCTGGGGTAAAACAATGGCTTAATTGTTCCCAAAAAGCAAGTGCCAACATATTGAAGTAAATGCAAATTCCCAAGTATTGCCACCAATAATAGGAATATTTTCCTCTATGTCA
>JAOTBB010001192.1:25284424-25300916 GCA_025629985.1 Chamaetylas fuelleborni
CAATCTTATTTGCAAGCTAGTTATATGGCTTTGAGAATCTTTTTTGTGTTGTCTTACCAGTGATTATATCGGCAACAGTCACCAGCACAGGAGTAAATCTAGGCTCAATCACACGCCTGCAAAATTAGAAAACATTCCAATTTTACAGGTTTTGTCAACTGCACTCCACCACCACCAAGCAGCTTTCTAACACAGGCATACAGACAAATTTTTCTTGATGAAGAGACAAGACAGAATAGCAGTCAGAGATGCAAGTCAAAAAACTCACATACTTGTTTCAGAACACATATGTAAAAACACATATGTATTTATCCTCCACCTTTCAAGAAGGCACTGGGGGTTGGAGGAGTGTCAAAAAGCCTCGAGTACATAAACACACAGTTTTCATTACAGAGACAGAAAATAACAGACTTAGGGTAGAGTGTCTGGAAAAGAAGTAGAATATCTCATACTATTAACAAAACTGTACTGTGCTAACAGGTAAACCTGTTTCAAACCCACCCCAAAACCTTGGTATCAAAACGAAAAAGGCATGTGAGATTTCAGGAGTACCAGTGTTCCACCCCTGATCTGTTGAAACTCTGTGGCAAGTTACTAGGAAATAGAAGTATCAAAGTGTTAAAATAATACCTTGCCACAAAGGTAAGCAGGAGATTAACTTGCTTCTCATCTCGGCCTGCAAGTGCACTCCTCAGTGTTCCTCTGCGATGTAGCTCCTGCATGACTGCAACCGTGACTTCAGGAGTATGAAGCATGATGGGTGGCTGGACATACATAAGAGGAGTTTAGTACCAAAGCAACATCTTTACACACAACACAGGGCTGGTATCAGCAAAACCAAAATGGAACCCAACTTATATTATTTCTAGTTATACACTAAAATAAATTAGTACGACATACAGAAAAACGGCCCTATTTTTCCATACGGAAAAAGTAACATCAGGTGACAACACAAAACTCTGACAAGAAAAAAACCAATGCCTCACCTCCATTACTGCATCAAGAGCCTTGGAAGACTGAAAGCTTCTCAGCAGCTTATCATATTTTCTCAAAACACGTTTTACAGGTTTACTGACACAGAAATCTTCCTAGAATTTAACAGAAGAGTTCAGAGTAAGACAAATACACACACACCTAATGGATTCGATATACTACCATGAATAATTTTATACATTCTCTCCCTTCCCTTTCTCCAATATAGCACATTCCAAGAAACCAATTTTTCAGAAATGTTTCAGCACGTATTTTCTTACCACATCATACCTGTTTTGGCATGTAACTTCTTCCTTTTACATAGGTTCTATATGCTGGTTGTCTCTTCTTTTGAGAGTTTTCACTCTTTTCTTCTGGTTTTCTGTGTTTAACATTTAGCACCCCATTGGTCATGCCTACAACTATGGTTTCATCTTCAGGCTAGCACAAAGAAATCACAGAGTTAGGACCCAGTGTTTTATTTGTATTCTATAATGCATGTATGTGCTCTATCATACACATTTTTATATTTTTATGCTTCGTGAGAAGGTTCAAATCACAGTATTACAGATGATTTCAGGTGGAAAGCACCTCTTTAAGGTTCCATGATTGAATACCTTGCTTAAAGCAATGACAGCTTCAAGGTTATGGTCATAAGCAACGTTACAGACTGATTAGTGAATCAAGCTCAATTATGCATTAACACCCTTCTGTAACTATAAGGTTTTGTTTCTTCCAAAGGCATACAACTACCTTTGGCTATTAGGTACCATACAGCAGGCATGAACAGAACCTATGAGAAAGCAAAGCTATCATGAAACAGCAGGATTCTGAGAAACAACTTAAGTTGTTCAAAACACCAGTCACCGGTGTATGTAATTTCACTTAAATAACAAAGTTATTCTACCCAGGGAAAACTGTGGATGCCCCATTCCTTGAAGTGTTCAAGGCCAGACTGGATGGGGCTTTGAGTAACCTGGTCTAGTGGTGTCCTTGCCCAGGGCAGGGGGGCTGAAGGCAAATGACCTTTAATATCCCTTCCAACCGAAGCCATTCTATGATTCTATGATCTGATAAAAGCCTACAGAGTTATGACAGATACAGATGGAGATCAGCTGGTGAATGAATGGCTCATTCAAGGCCATCGATTGAAGCTTACGAAGATTCAAGTGGAACAATAGGAAGCAATTCTTCACATAAGTATCAGAAATGTGGAATTCCTTGTCAAGGAATCTAGGCAAGGTTTTAATTTTAATCAAGCTCCAGGAGAGACTGAACAAGCTTATGTAATAGAAATAATTCACTGAGTTACACTAAAGCTACACTTTGATGAGTACATTTCTCATCTGAAAATGGAATCTGGGAGGATATCAACACACTTGCCCCGGGTTTAGTTTTCTATACACATTTGCTTATGGCTGGTTATAGTTGGAAGCAGCATCTGGCATCAGACCCACCTTTGGTTTGACTCAGTGAAGGCATTATAATGTTCTCGTGTGACCATTTAAAATTCAAATGATTTAATCAATAGAAAACAAGATTGTGTTTCAGAAGATGTATTATACACACTCTAGAGATGCTAAACTATAAGTATTGCATATTTTGCAGATGCCACAGGGTCTTAAAAGGCAATGGATTCTGTACTCTTCACTTTAAAAGAAAAAAAAAAATATCCAAGTTTATTTGAATTCAGCTCCCTCGGTAATGTGGTAGGAAATGAAAACACTCCCTACACACACTTTTCTCTACATTCCAGCAGAGCAGGACAACAGTAAAGCAGCAAAGATAGTAAAGATCCCTCACCAACCTATTCACATGTCCTTCAAAGGCTACATAAAGGGGTACTACATGACAATAGTATTGTTCAAAAACTAGTGCTAGCCTCCAAATTTTTGGCCAGCAGGTCACTTATCTACTGGAAATCAAGCACTTCTGAGAAGTAAGAGTCTCTGCTCTCTGCTTCCAAGACATGCCCTGACAGACAAATTTGTTTATGCTCACACCCTTCTTTCTTTCTCAGACCAGCCTGACACCACCAACTTTTACAGCAAGTTCACACCCTATTCTAAATTTCTCAGCAAATTAACTACTTTTTTTTATTGTTGCCATGCAAAAGGACTCACAGCATTCCTGAAAAGTGAAAGGTGAGTACAATCTTCTGAGAGTCAAAGGACCTCCCTTCTAAAGTGAACACTTTCCCTATGATGTACACTGTCATTAACAAACACAAGATTTTGTACTGATCTCTTCAGGTAAGGTACTTGTGATATCTTTTATAGACTAGACTCATCTAGTCTAGTCAGGTATTCGAATCTGTTATGTTTAAAACCTCTTAGTGTTTGTTACTCAGGAGAAACATATTCAATCACCCTCCTCTGCATGTACAGCATTCTTCTGGAATACTCAATAGCCATGAAGCAACAATTATTAAATGCAGTGAATTAAAAGCTATCAGGAATTTTCTAGGAAGATTTCTAATGCACTTACTGACAACGCAAGACTGAGGATGGATGTTGCATAGTTGAAGCTGTGGACTACTTTGTAGGATGTAGTACTGTATATCTTCACATGCCTACACAAAAGAGTAAAGATAAAAACACTGTTAGTAAAGCTTTACTGTAGTCATTTGACAGGAACTTCATAATTCTCATCTTCTACAGATCATTTTAGGAAACTGAGTATTAATACAAGGCACTCCTCAGACTATCTACCATGGAGCTTCTTAGGTATTACTCCTGCAACAGCAATGTTCTGTTGAAAGGTATCTACAAGTCAAGTCAGGATTGCTCTTACCCCAAAAGAGGTGAAAATGGGGCGAGAACAGAAGAAAAAATTGAAGGCAAGTGTAGCAACTATTTGAATTCAGAAATGCATATTAGGAAAACACTAAGACATTATCTCTTCAAATTTGTTCTTGAATTTTAAATTTAAGATCTACAGAATCTACTAGCAATTTCTGGGAGTAAATACGTAGATATTCTTGTATCCAGCTGCCCCTTAAGGATTTGGTCAGAAGTATGAAATATTTAACAAATTGGTAAACAAAATATTATATTAAAAGGATAAAATTTAGTGGTATGTAATCATAAAGCCCGAGGTAGCCCAGGAAATACAGGAGGGAGGAGGAAAACAGACCCACTGTCATTTCAAATCACTTTGATTTCTAATGTCTCAGAGACAAGACACCAACTACCAGTACGCATCAACTGAAACCAAACAAAAAAGCAAAGAGGTCATGTTCACAAGCACTCTTGGGTACAAGAAGCAACAGCAGAGAAACACAAAACCCAGACTTTTAAAAAGTGAATACTAATATACTTTTAGCTATTTTAAGTGTTATGAAGTTAAGAACAGTTAATTTACAAAGACTGGAAAAATCAGTTTAGAGATTTTAAAAACTGGACAGTTCCCCATATGCATTCCCAAACGGCACACACAACCCTTACTGATATTCAGATTAGTAAGAGAAAAAGGTTAAGGTGCATCATAGAACCATAGTAGAGTTTGAATTGGAAGGAAAACCTTTTAAGGCTCATTTGGACCAAGGCCCCTGCCAAAGCAGGGACAGCTTTGTAGTAGGTACCTAGGCCAAAAAACACATTCTCAAATAAAGCCCAAAAACCACACACAGGTTAACAGTGATGTGAAATAAAACCTTTCAAAGAATAAAAGTTGTAAAACACAAACATAAGGAAACCACAAAATATACCAACCTGTCCAGGGATCCTGACAGCAACCTTTGTCCAGAGCTGTTCAGGCACAAACTAGTTACAGTTTTATGGTGATTTTTAAGTGAAACTAGTAACTGTCCACCTTTTAGTACATCCCAAACTTTGACATATCGACCTCCTGTGAAGAGGAAGCACACAAAACAGTCTTACATATGTACACATTTATGCTTCTCTGAAGAAGTTTCCATAGAGTAATGTAATATCTCCACAGGTACCTTCACCTCCTAACAGTTTTCTGTACCTACTCAACATCCTCTTCCATTCTATCTCCTGGCACTGCTCTTTTTTAGGCCATTCTGAATGGAGTTGAATGATTCAACCATTCTCCAACCATATTCATTATTAAAAAAAAAACCAAAAAAACAGTATATAACCTACGGGGTTACAGGACTTCTGATGCAATGGCAACAAGAGACCAAAAAGGCTTGTCAATATGAAGAGAAAGACAGAGTCCCACCTTTTCAAAACCTAAGGATGTTAATTCCTTCACTTTAGAAGTGAGCTAATTAGAGTCCACATTTTGTTATTAAAAATAACTTGGGGAGGGGGGCAAGTGGCAACTACAAGAATATCAAAACAAAGACAAAACAGGAAGACCCCTACTTGCATCCACTAGATAAACAGACAGGAGTCTGTTTAGAAGATTCTAGGATCCTACTGATTCCTACAGAAGATATTTGAGAAATCCAACTGTCACATCCCTTACCACTTCCTTATCAAACTAAAACACCACACAAAAAATAAGTAGCTGAAGTATTTCTCCAACGAGGACAACAGAAAATATATTTATCTGGTTTTATAGAATTACCTGCAGATACTAGAAGTCCACCAGATGGAAAGAGAAGCACACTCTCCACAGGATGGCCATGTTCTATCGTCATGACACTACTCTTTGTTCGTGCATCAAACAGTTTCACAGTGTGATCATATGAACCTGCAAACACCAGAATAAATCAGTTTAATAATTTCAACTTGTTTAGAAACTAAAACAGCTGTGTCCTATCATCTAAAGGAGTTCCTCGCTAATAGCAGTAATTTTATACTATTTTAAACTATATTTAAACTATTTTAAACTATATATGTAAAAACATCTTGTGATTTACCTTGGTTAGTTTACAGCCTTGGGGCAACATAAGTTTTCTAATTCTAGCCCTAGCTACATGTCAGTCTAAAAAATTAATTTGTTTTCCTTTTATTTCACTTCCATTAATCAAGTGTATTTATAATAATAAATATCAAGCAGCCTGATCAAACCTAGCCTCTTGTGCCTCTTGAAAAAAGGAATACTAGGTTTTTTTCACAGCTTTCCACAGGCTGATACAAAGTTACTGCTAGGAAAACCAAAAGCAACTGGTTACAAGTAACTCCATACGACCTCACATTTTTGAGTCTGCCAGTTATGGGCTGTACATACTAGTGTCTGCTCCAGAAATTTGGTACTCTTCAGTCACTCCCAAGCAAAGGATACATTCACAGTATTCTCTTTCAAAAGTTCTCTTAACACTAATGGGCTAAACCAAAAAGATGTTAAAACTCAGTTCCTTCAGTTTCCCCATAAACATCAGTGCCAAGCTTAAAAAGCAAAAAAAGGAAATAACAAAGTAGGCATTGCACAGGCAGACTGATCCTTCATGACTAAGATACAATAAACATGGCCCTACCGTATCAAAAGTTATCTTTCAGCATTTTTCTTCAATCCAAAAGAAGTATAAATAAAAAATAAAACCAGACCTGTTATGAAGACATCTGCATTCAGTTTACTTGCACAGCCGCATCTCACATAGTCAGTATGTTCACTGTAAGAGATGATTTCTGTGGCACTTGGAATATCCCACAAAATTGATGAATAATCATCACTACCAGAAAATATTCGGTATTTATCAGACAGGAAGCCCACTACATGAACTGGTCTAGAAAACAAAGTTCACAATACCCAAAGTTAAAATATATTCATGTTTCAAGAAGAGTTAGTCTGTATGAAGCGTTTATTGAAGTACTCTAACCTAGAAGTGCAGTGTTTAATATCAGAACTTACAATGCCTCACTATATAATAGCAAATATCAAGTATGGCTGCTTTGAACAGTCTTCTTGTCCTTTAAAATCACTACTTTATTATCACAGTTTAAACATCCAACAGATGTTGGCAGAACACACAGGTATGCAAATGCAGGTGTGCACAGGTATGCAATTAACCCAGACATTAGAACGTAACACCCAATTTGCAAACAGACCTCAAACAGAAACACTCTCAAGATCAGTCTGGGTACTTTCCACTGAAAGGGAGATTCTTGCTGCTCTACGTAGATGAAACACACATTGACCTTTCACAGCACAGAAATCTGTTGAACCATTATAATTTTCTTCTCCACACTGATACATCAGAACTCCTTACTTCTTCCCCACCCCACTCCATGCTACCATTATGCACCTTTTTGGTTTTGTTTGTGGAGCTTTTTCTTAAGGAATTCTTGCTTTTCCTGGCATATTTCTTCATTGTTTTTGTTTAAACTCTTTTTAGAACTCTTTTCCTAGCAGTATCAAATAAAATGTGCTTATCAATGCAATGTACTCACAAGACTTTATCTACACAACATATTAAGAGACTCTTACACGAAACAGAAAATGTATTTACTCTTCTACATACTTGATTCATATTTAGATTTTTTTAAAAACTCACTCCTACTTTAAATTTAACTTTAAAATCTACTTTCCAGTAACATCTACAAGAGACAGTCAAAAGCAACATAAGCCAGTATTACTCAGGTTTTCAGCAGCATGTGAAGCAGACATATGACTATAATTTAACATAAATACTGTATATTGCTGAGGCACTTGAACAGGTTGCCCAGAGAAGACGGGGATGCCCTTCCCCTGGTAGTGTTCAAGGCTAGGCTGGAAGGGGCTCTGAGCAACCTGGTCTAGTAGCAGGTATCCCTGCTCTGTGGCAGGGGGCTTGGAACAAGACGATCTTTAAGGTCAAACCATCCGGCCTGTGACGAGTTTGTGACATGCAAACATAGCAAAGCTTAGGCACGCAAACAAACCAATTCTGCCTTACTTGGTGTGACGCTCGAACTGCCTCAGCGGCGTTTTGCCGCCGACGTCGAAGAGGCAGATGCGGCCGAACTCGCTGCCGGCCACCAGCAGGCGCCCGTCGTCCCTGTAGGTGGCACCGTACGCCGCGTCCCGGAACCGGGAGAACGTCTTGATGGGCTCCTGGGAGTAACGGCCATAGATGTGGATCTGGCAAAACAAGAGGGCGTTACATCTTCTTGTGCGAGAGCAACTGAAGAACAACAGAGTAAAAGCCTCAGAAAAGCCACTTACCCTCGAGGATGCTGTGACAGCGTAGTTATATGGTGGGACTGGGGAGAAGTCAATTTTATTTATGGCACCGAATTCCTTTATCTGAACAGGCGTCTAAAACAATTGTGATAAAGATCATTAAATACACATAAGCACACCATCCAGTATGAAAACAGTAAAACAAAAACTATTTTTCCTAAAAAGAACACAAAACTCAGTTAGAATCAAAACCGTTTTTAGATACAATGATAGCGAGTTTCACTTCTGACAGGCTACTCCTGCTCTTGTAATTTTTTTCCAATTTACGCATTACAACTGACCTATTCATTACGTGTTTTGAGTTTAAAAACTAACTCATGCGTGCTTAAAAAACATTTTAATTGCATAAAAGTAGTAAAAAAAGGCATTCCGGGTCAGAGACATAACTGCGACTGTTGGGCCGCTTCCTCCTACCTTGTATCCCCGCCAGTAGAGCGTGTCCTGCGTGATCCTCTCCCCGAGCTTGGGGCATGCCTGGACCACCACTGGCTTGTACGCGGCCATGACGCAGGGGGCGCGGGGCCGGGCCCGGCGGGGCTCAGCGGAGAGGCTCGGGAAGGGCGGATGGGCCCGGGCACACGGGACACGCTGTGGCCCGGCGATGGCGGGCACCGCGCCTGCCGCGAGGAGAGACAGCGGGCGCGCCGGCAGCGCGTCATCAGAGCGCGCCTCGCGGCGGCCAATCAGCGCGGCGGAGAGCCCCACTTCCGGCGAGAGGCGGCGGCGGCGGCGGCGAGCCGAGTGAGGCCGGGCGCGGGACCGCGCGGTGCGGCGTCCCGCCCTCGGGCCTGCCCTCACGGACCGTCTCCAAGAGGAGCGGGCGGCTCCAGGCGTGCCGGGAGGTGCGCGGAGCGGGGCCCCGCCCGAGGCTTCCCGCGGTACTGTGAGCAAGCCACGGGGATTCTGGGGTTACCTTTATCGGTTTAAAAGAGATTGTTTGTTTTTTTTTCCCTACGTATGTGGTAGAAGCAATTAATTTTATTCAGGTTGCGAAAGACGTAAAGGAGCTTGAAGTCGCTTGAAGTTTTCCCTCAAATCTAATGTTTCTGGATGATAAAGTCATCTTCTTATAGTTTGTTCCTGGCTTGGTATAAACCTGGCTGGTTGTCGTGTGGAATTTCTTGTTGCAAGTATTTTGACGCATCATTTTATATGAATGAAACTCCTGCTGGCTTAATAATGTAATTTGGTTTAAACATCAAGTGCTGAAACATAAATTGAGGTTTTAGTGACTAATCTGTGATAGCAACAAGACTGATATTTCACCAATGTTTTGACTGACAAAACTATATGCTATAAGCTTAAATAAAGTTTTGTGTGTTTTTATGCGTTGTTTTACCAGGATGTTCTTAACCTGTTACATCTGTTCGGTTGCAGGTTGTCTGGAAAACTGGGCTTGGCTGGCCAGAATTGCTCCTGACTGGAAACAATGAAGCATCGTTTTGCATGAAACCGGTACAGGACTGAGATCATGGCATCTTCAACAAACTTGGATGTCGGGGCCCAGTTAATTGTGGAAGAATGTACCACAAGCTACGGCCTTCCGCCCATGCCAGACATTAAAGTGGAGCATCAGCTTGACACCAGCACAGAGGAAGGCCCGGCTCAGAATGTCACCATGGGGATGAAATTCATTCTGCCCAATAGATTTGATATGAACGTCTGCTCACGATTCGTGAAGTCTTTGAATGAGGAGGACAGTAAAAATATTCAAGATCAAGTCAACTCTGACCTTGAAGTTGCATCTGTCTTATTTAAAGGTTGAATTTATGGTACAAAGTATTGTCTATGAACTGTGTCATCCTGTTAAGTTACTATGTTTTCAGGAAAAAAAAAGCTTCTGCATTACATGTGTATTAATCACTTTTCTAAGATGTGTTCCTCTAATGTTTTTATTATATGCTTTATGGATTATTAATATAAAAATTTTCTCTAATATTATTCTTATACTACTTTTTAAATATTTATATTAACTGAAAAATCAGTGGCACAAAAGCTCTCTTAAGTTAGTAAGAGCTGCTGCTAATTAGGAAAACAAGCTGTTTCTGTATGGCATGTCCTATGGCAGTATGCTTCTGTAGAAAACACTACTGAAAGCACTATGTGATCACTTCAGCTTCAGTAGCTTTCAGCAGCATGTTGTATATTTTCCTGAAGGTAATGAAAGATAGTGTAGGCCACATGTGTTTTGTCACTCTGGCTGTACAAAGCCTCAAGTCCTATCAATGGGCTTGCCACTGTAGCTTCACACTACCTGAAAGCAAATGCTGCTCCAGGTCTGGTTCCCTGCAGCTAATCCAGCCATTGCTGGCAGCTTCATCAGAATTGATCCATGCTGTTGATACAGGGCAAAATTAGGAGTTCCATCTACTTACTTCCCCTTAACCATTGTGGTTTGTGCACTTGCTGTCATATTTCAGACTGTTAGTGGTGTATCTTTTAGTGAATTTCATGTGACCTATTTCCTGTATTGTTGTGTAATGCAAACACAGGCTTACTTTGAATTTTGGTGGTTTCGCTGACTTGAGTTGTTTGGCTGAGCCGCAAGTCTAAGTGGCAGATTTACACTCACCAGCAATAGGGGTTGTTTTTCTGAGGTAACTTTTGTAGATCCCTTATAAGTAGTCCTGCAAATCTGGGGGCCGCAGGTCAAAATCTGTGGTATGACTCTTAATTCAATGCAGTCAGCTGTAGCTGTTTGATTGGCAAACAAAACATAATTTTGTTTTCCGTTACACTCTACTTCTTTTAATTATTTGTGCTTGCATTTATCATCACGAAGTTCTCTGTGGAGTTAATTTAGTGTGTGTGTTAATTAGCTTCTAGTCATTAATTACTGCACACTGGTGTCAAATCAATTAAGCCAATATGGAGTTTAATCCTTCAGTATGTCTTTTCAGTATTTAATCTCAAAACCAAGAGCTACTTTCAAGAATTAGAAGCCAATACAATATATAAATATATTCTGTAATAAAATGTTATTAGCTTTTAAGAGAAAGCAGGAAGAGTTAGTATGAAGGAACACATTGGCAGTGAATGACTTCCTGAATTCTATGCGGTGACCTTCTGTAGCATTTCATGTAAGTTATTGTGGAACCTGTCTTCCTGCTGGATAAGTATTCATCAGGCATTCGTAATGCTGTTAAAATTTTATCCAGGAGTAGGAAGAGGCCTGGTGAAGAAAGTTAAGGAAGGTTGTCTCCACTCATGCAGCGGACTGGTTAGGGAGCAGGCAAAGGGTGAGCAGGTACCTGAGTGCATGTCTGACCAGAGCTGCATCATGTTACTGCCTTGAAGATAACTTGCTGTAAGAAGATGATGAGTTGAGACTTCTTAAGTAATAAATCCATGCCAGGCATGTTGAAAATCCAGACAAAGGCTTACCTCATTTAGACGCTAACTTGTCTCTGGGTGATATTATGCCATACTGAAAATATTAAGTAGCATAATTGTTTTGTGCTAGAAATTAGTGTAGCCCTTTTTTCAGTTTCATAGTATACAGTGGGAAAAGCACATGTCACAAAGCTTTCTTAACATGGATTTTAAAGGTCTTGTGATAGTCGTGCTTTACAGTTTGACTTGGAATCTATGGCTTGCTTTTTTGCTCTTATTAGTACTGAAATACTCTCTGTTTTTTGTTCAATGTAGCTGAATGCAACAGCCACACTTCTCCTTCCCCTGGTATCCAAGTAAGACATGTTTATACTCCATCAACTACTAAGCATTTCTCACCAATAAAACAATCAACTACACTAACTAACAAACACAGGGGAAATGAAGTCTCTACAACACCTCTACTTGTAAACTGTAAGTGTTCTTCTGCCTTACTGTTAATATTTTGAACTCTGTGTTGGATGCTTGACAGATTTATGCTGTTTTTTCTTTCGTGTTGCAATGAACTTTAAGGAAGGAAGAAACCACTGAGATAGTCTTGTCTAATTTCACATGGGTCCAACCACATAATAGTCATCCACCTGCTGTATGGAATTCATGACTGAAGTTTACTTTCCAGAAAGAAAAAGACCAGAAAAACCCTTACCTATACTTTTAAAATCAAGACTTAGATTCTGAGCTGTAAGTTAATGTACTTCATGCCCATGTTTTCAGAACTTGTGCATCTTAAAATTAGATGATTGGTAAATGCTGCAGGATACTTAAGATGTAATGTAACGTAAATACAGAGTACTGCAAGTGTCATGATTATCACAGATCTTGAAAATCAAGGAATCATTATTTCTGGTGGTGTTTTTTTTCTGAATTGTTAAGCATTTCCTTTATAAAATAATTTGCTGTAATTTACATTGTCTGTAAATTATTGTCTCTTTAATGACAAGTCAGTTTTTTAAAAGAAAAAGGCTACTTGCATGGAGAAAATCAGGAGCTGCAGTGTAGGCCAGTGAACAAAATACACCATCTTTCTGAACAACCTAAACTTTCATGTAGTGACTTGGAAAAGGACAAGTGAACATTTACAGTTAATATAATCATTAGCTAATTTTATTACTACATCATGTGGATAATTTATTACATATGGCCTCCTGAGCACCTTTCAGGCCTGCTCCGAGTGGACCCATACCATTTTTTGTGGGATCAGACGTTATTTCTTCATAAACTCTGACATAACAAAAAAAAAATTCTCCAATCTTTGTTTTCCCCTCTATATGTCAGGTTGTGTGTAGTTTTGTAATGTATGATCTATTCCACATCGTAGTGAGTGAGAGTCACACTAGAGAGTCACTTTCTTTGTTGAGTAGCAGGTCAGGTCTTCTGGTGATTTAAGTGTGATTTTTAAACTAAACACCCTTAATTTACCAAAATATGTTTATATTGATACATGGATCTTAAGGTAATCTTGGGTTGCTGGCCAAACAACAGTGAAGAGAATATGTTACTTTGTGAAGAGTCAGTGTGGGAAAGCATCCTTGCTTTTAAGAATGCTGCATTGGTTTAAAAATGACCTAAATCTATGAAACTCTTTGGAAAATTTTCAGTTTTTAATGTTGATTTAAGTTCAGAGTGTAAGGTGAAATTATCTACAGTCTCAGTTCCAAGTTCTATACTGCTGAAGCCAATGGACATGTTATGCTCAGCTCTAAATAGCGCAGAATGAAAACTGATGTATGTAACACATGCTTTTGCTTCCTTTTTTGCAGCTTTATCAGTTCATCAGCTGGCTGCTCAGGGAGAAATGTTATATCTGGCCACACGTATTGAACAAGGTGAGACAGAAGGAGGTTAAGTGCCTTTTTTTTTCCTTTGGGTCATATATATGCTGTTGTGTTTCACCTTTTCCCCAAAGCTGTAAAGTCCTCAATTCTGGTACAAGTTGGAGGACACTTGAGGTATCTGTTCTTTGCAGATGTGGACTAATGTTTTGTATCAGTCTATTACTCACTCACTGTATGATGTGCATTTTAAATGAAAACATTAACGTTAATAGGAGGTAAATCCCTTCCTCTCCCTGCTGTCTAGCTATATAGGTAATCCATGGAACTCAGAAAGAAGTATGTTAGTTCTGTCACAGCAGTTTATTTTATTTTTAATTTACTTTGTAATTTAAAACATTTGTATTAATGGCGGCCTTCCAATTCTGTTCAGTCAATCAGCATAAAGACCTACATGTCGCTAATTTAAACCATTTTTCACACCTGCAATGTGATAGTACTACACATTCTGAATAGTGTGGCATTTGTGTGTCCATAATACACGTACAAAATTTTAACTCAACCTTAACATATTCATGAATTTAGTAACATTGTGTATTCTTACTGCACTACTAGTAATCACCCATGCTTTTCAGCGCATCCTTGTTGAAATGTTCCACCGAGTCTAAATACTTTGCAATGAGCCATGTNNNNGAAAAGCGAATCAATTCTGGAGTGTTGGTAGCAGCTAAAAATGCTTATTTTGGTGGTATTATAAGCATGGGATTTTTAAAGTACTTAGATATTAAAAAGAAATCCAGCTGAAGTATTTTTCAGCCAATTATAAAAAGAAGTTCTTTTTTTCTTCTTCCAGCTGCATTCAAGGTAGACCTTAATTGTTTTCACAGACCACCTTATTGATTGCATGAACTTTATGGGGTATGGAGTTCTTTATCTATATTGGTGTATAAGTTAATTCTTTACAAAATTGTGTGGCTCCCTCTATTGAAAAAACACAATCTACAGTATAATACAGGATGTACCTCTTTATTTTTCAAACATCCTTTATCTTCTTTACAAAGGTGAAGCCCAGATTACAGGCAACTTGTAATATTTCTGAGTAAAAAGATGGTTTGATTTATAGAGTTTAACAACTTAAATTTTAAATTATTAAACTAAAGGCTCAAATTTTACTTTTGGTCAGTTGGATGTGTTTTTCTTTCTTGGACAGAGATACTACCACCACTACTGGGGACAGAATTTTGAAGTTGAGAATGACTTTTAGGTCACACTGGTTCCTGGTGAATAAATGTTACCATCAACACATTTCACCAGCTGATACAGTGCATCGTGAAAAGGATTACTAAGTTATACATTTTTCTCTGAACAGAAAATTTAATCAATCATAAGGACGAAGAAGGATTTACCCCTCTGATGTGGGCTGCAGCTCATGGGCAGATAGCAGTAGTGGAATTTCTCCTCCAGAATGTAAGGAAAAATCACAATTGATTTTGAATTCATTTACTCTTTAGTTTGTTTTGTCTTCCTAAATTTGTTGATGCCGCTAAAAGCTTAAAAGTTTTAAAGTTAAGGTCTATGCAAAAACCTCAGATTTGCTTCTTTTTTTAATGATACTTTATTTCAGGGTGCAGATCCGCAAATTCTGGGTAAGGGGCGAGAAAGTGCCCTCTCACTGGCCTGCAGTAAAGGATACACAGATATTGTCAAAATGCTGCTCGACTGTGGAGTTGATGTCAATGAGTATGACTGGGTAAGACTCTAGTTTGAATTTAGTTAGAGGGTGCTTTGGTCAGAAAATTGAAGCAGGGCATAGCACTGGCCTGAATTTAAAAATTGTTCTACCTCTTCTGAAGTACCTGAGAGTTTCAAAACTTCCATTGGATAGGAGAAGTTGATGCTACTAGTTCTGACTTCTTGGTAGAAAGAGAATGAGACTAGTGCTGACTTCTTGTAAAAGTCTGATCTTAGCATTTGAACAGTAGACAAAAATGATGGAAGATCTAGAACAGAACCTCATTTTTATAAAACCTAGGAAATCTCTTACTGGTGCATGGAAGCATATTCATATGTTAAGGAATTACGATTGTGGACTAATCACCAAATGTCTGAGGCATTTCTCTGCTTTTGCAGAATGGAGGCACACCCTTGCTATATGCAGTACATGGGAACCATGTGAAATGTGTAAAAATTCTCCTTGGTAAGCAGATTGTCTAAACCAAATTACCAGTAATAGTGTACAATCAGTTCTCATTGTCAGAAATAGAAGATTCTATTCTTGTTTTACACAGAAAATGGTGCTGATCCAACTATCGAAACAGACGCTGGCTATAATTCCATGGATTTGGCTGTAGCCTTGGGCTATCGGAGTGGTGAGTATTGCAAATGTAAACCCTTTTTAAAAAATTTTAGTTTCTACTACTCCTTGTTTGTGTAGTTGCTGTAATAGCCTAGTAGAGGTTTTGTAGCTCTTAACATGTTACCTGTCCTACAAGTCTTAATAATCCTAAATACATCAGGCCAAAATGGGTAGGACCTTCCATTCTTGTTTTAGAAAGTCAGGTACTTAGCAAGAAAATGTCACTGGCCTGGATCTCTATCACTGGACACAAACAATGGTGTTTAGGGCTAATGCAGCCATGACTTAGACAAGGGGAGCTGAGCTGCTCCCTCACCCTATACAAGGAGTGTGTTACTGGACAGTGGTAAGAGGCCTGCACCCCTTCTGAGCCCCTCACTCTACTTTACTGGCATGATGTTGTGTAGTTTACAAAACCTTTTTCAGTCAGATCAGCTCTAGCTCTTGTTTGTCTTGGAGGCAGAAAGTAACCAGTGAATTATACTATCTAGTTTGGTTATGGAAACCAGAACAAAGAAGAGACTCCTTGTTGGTTTTTTCCCTCATTGCTGCTGTCATTTTGAAAGCTGTGAACTGTCTGCCATTACAGAAGTGAATGGAATCAAAAAATAATCCCAGCACTCTACGTGTAGCTTCTCCAAAGAGAGCCCTTGCTTATGAATGAGCCGGTGTCATGGTTTAAGCCCAGGCAGCAGCCAAGCCCCACAGAGCTACTCACTCACTCCCCCACCAGAGAGAGCAGGGAGAGAATCAGAAGGGTGAAAGCTGGAGAACTCATGGGCTGTTTAAGGACAGTTTAATAGGAAAAACAAGGGCTGTGCACACAACCAAAACAAACACAGGAATTCATTCAGTGCTTCCCATGAGCAGGCAGGTGTTCAGCCATCTCCAGGAGAGCTGGGCCCCACCTTGCCCAGCTTAC
>JAOTBB010001192.1:25506680-25517281 GCA_025629985.1 Chamaetylas fuelleborni
GCTAATAGTTTATACAGCTGTAGTGTCACCTTGCTGCTTTCATTCATTCAAGAACTCTGCAACTGCTATTTGCAACAGGATCGTGCTGGAGCACCTCCTCGATCCCACAGAATGCTCCTTAGATCCTGTCTGGAATCAGGATTTTCTAAGTTGGGTGTTATGTCATCCCACAGCTGTCTCTTTGCCTCTGGTCAAGGACATGACTTCAGGATTGTTGAGCAAGTGCACAATAGAGCTGGAGAACACAAACTTCATTTTTCTTTCCAAGGCTACATGCCACTTGAACTTTTAAAATAGGATGAAAACACTCTACATTTGGTGTGCTAGGATATACATTAAAATTACTCCTTTCCCTATAAACTGTCCCCTCTCTGTAAGACACTTTCCCCTATGTCTCCTCGTATTTCTTCAAGTATTTGCCCAGAGAGTGGTAATGCTGCAGTCAGGCAGCTCTCAATTACTGGATAACACTGATTTTTTTAAGACCAGAGCTTTTCTTTGCCAATAAGTGTATGTTTGGGGGATTCACTTAAAAGTGTCAATTTACTAAGTACATCCCTTTTACCTGGTATGACTCCTAAGCAAAAGAATTTTGTGAAACCAAGGAAAATTGCTCAGTGAGGTTTTTCAGAACGAGTGCTGTTTTCAGATCTAAATAGTTTTGTTCTCATCTGCTTCAGACCTTGCCCTTAAACACAAGCACTGTTTTGCTTTCTGTTCCTCCACCTGATTTTCTATTATCAGTGCAGACCTTCCCTGCAGTGCTTGCTGCTGGAAGCAGGTGCTCTGCACCCCCTCAGTTCTCTAACCTGCTTATAGAGTCACCCTAGTGAACACTGACAGGCCATCACTCAACCTGTTTTTCTTCTTCTTCCTCCTATGTTACCTATTTTTTACACAGTTGTTCACATATCAGCCTGTAGTAAAAAGTTTTATTTTCTTACACGCCAGTTATATGAGCAGGGACTTAGTCAAAGAACATACAAAAGAAGCTGCACAATACATGGTACTGCATGTTAATTAGTTTTAAAATGAGTAAGTAAAAATTATAACTCCATAACGTAGGGGGATTAAGGAGCCAGTGATTTGAGTTAGTGGGACCTTCTCCTAGAGGAAGGTAACTGGTGTCTTTAGTGGAAAACGCAAATTACACATGTAAGAGCAGTGCATGAAAAACCACTATGAGTGGGCTTTCACCCTTGAGCTACTACACTGCCAGCCTCAAAGCATAAATAAATTGTGACAAGCAGGTTCAGAGAGCTGCCCACAACTGCATTTACCAGCAAGGTGGCTTTCTATGCTCCGGAGAATGTTGTCTTGTGAGTATGCACACCAAAATGAAGGTTATTCCATGCCTAATTATTGAGATGCATACATGTGTGATTGAGGGAGAAGCATTAATCTAGATGAACTCTGGCATGTTCACTGCAGAAATGTGGAGGTATTGGCACTACAAGTCATGACTCTGAAGAGACAGGATGGCAAAGGGATAAATGGATACAGCAACACAAACTACAAAGGGCAAAGATGGGCTGGGTGCAATCCAGCAAGTGCTGCTATCACAAAAACATTGCAAAGACCTGGGCAATCTCAGTTTTTCAGATGAGTTAACTGTTCATTTTTATAGCTCCTGTTGATGAAGGAAGAAAGACTTTTCCTAGAGAAAAGGCATTCATTTATATCTTTTTGAACCCCTCTCATATGCAAAGGATTGCAGTGTTGCAGTTAGAAGCAGAGCAATGTCAGCGCAGGCAGTAAGCAAGAGACCTTAACTTCACTTAGAGAGGGCAAGCAACACTTAACTCCCACTTTGCCTGTTTAAGTAAGTGTGAATCAGTAACCAACTTGATCTGCTCCCTAGTATTTGTATGTCAAAACTTAAGCTAACCTTAGAGTAGAAAGAGGGTTATAGCACCATTAGTAGGACAGTAAAGTATCTCACTTCCTCAATAAAAATGCTATGCTGTATTATTTTAAGCTACTTTTATAGCTTTACAAGGTGTTGCTTCCTTTCTAATACAGACACTTCACTCCTACTCTCCACATCAAAAATTCCTCCCTCTAATGCTGTTCACCCAGTGGTAGCCTTCAGTGGTGAGGGCAGACCTGCTAGCCTCTTACTCACATTTTCTGACCTTGCTGCAACAGATTTCAACAACACAGTAAGCAAATACTGTTGCCCTGGCTATGTTAACTACTTCAGTGCTGAGCAGTTTATGGAGATGCACCTAGCACATCTACTGAGTTTCCAAGTAATAATTTTCTGAGTCAAAAATAGAAGATGCTAATACAGCTGTAAACTGATCTATTTCCTAAGCATCTTCTCAAAATTATACAGAGATAAATTCAGTTTTCAATCCTTGTTTTCAGAAATAACACCTATCCTTCCTTCCCAGGAAACTCAGATGCTGAGTCTGAAGTCAGGTCAGCAATTTTCTGAGTTATGGTTTCTGTTTTTTAGAAATAAAGTGATCCACACTGAAGATTCTGCACTATAGATGACCAGAATACAATAACCTTGAAGGAAACCAAGATTATGTCTCTGTTAGAGAAAAGTCAGATAAGTCAACATATTCTGCTTGATTTATCTGGTCGCTTGGGAACATCTTGGGAACAACCAACTGAGCAAATTGAAGGCAGCAGAAAAGGTTGATACTTTTTCAGTTTACCACTAGATGCAACTGCCTTTTTTTTTTAAATGGTGAAATATTTCTAGATTTGTTTAAACATGTTTTGATATTTAGCCTTTTCAGAAAGTGAGTGTTCTGAACAATAGCATAATGCTAACATGGGCTTTGTTGCATGGGATCTTTCCAGTAAAATAACCCAGCTTCTGTTCTTGTTATATTATAGGAGTATAAATTGAAAGAGAGAAACAGGCTCCTTAGACATGTGCAAAGCTTTGTATGCATGAATCATGCACAGCAGTAGGCCCCACTGTTTAAACAGTAGAAGCAAAAGCCTAAAAAAATAATCACAAGATGGAAACTATGCTTGTATCGCAGATTGCATATAAAGAGAAACATCCTTGAAAAACTGACTAGGTGAAAAACATTTGAGAGAAAAGAAGAAAAAACGCCTACTGGCTTTTGTGGATTCCCTTTCTTCATACAGATATTTCCCATGGCTGAGTCATGCCAGTTTAATCAGCTCCTACGTACTAAATCCCCCTCTGTGCCGTGTTTGCTCATTACTCTGCATGCATAAGCCCCTCAGCTCTATTGCTGGCTAAATATATCTCCCTCACTGACTGGTTTGTTTTTGTGCAGCTGCACAAAGAGCTGTCCTAGCATAACTGAGGGAACAACACTGAATTGGAAATAAATGACAAACGCAGGAGCTCCTGAACATCTCTCTAAAGCAGTTATCAGGAGAGAGGCATGTTCATAGAAAGATGACACAGGAGGGAACTGAAGTTCTTAATTCATAGTTTGGTATTCTGTTACAGCCAAGTTCTCTAAATTCAGCATGGTAGATGACAAGCAGAGGTGTAACCGGGGTCCCAAAGCGCACAGGTGTTCAGACACTCAGTGGAACAATTCAAATCCATCAGGCTGAACCAAGCCCAAAGTGTAGCCCTGCCACTTTTCTGGGCACAGAAGCTGGTCTGTTTTTCTGAAACAGCATTTGGAGCAAGTTGTAAGAGTCAAAGATCAGCAGCAACTCAGTTCCTCCTAATTATCTTTACCTACTACAAGCTAATCCTTCAGTTTGGGAACAGGTGCAAATAAACACAAAATAAAATCAGAACCTCCATCCTGAAGGCAGGCCACTACCACTGCCCTGGGGTTGCAGAGGGGTGGAAGAACTAAGAAGGCTGTATTTCTGAAGGGTCTGTCAAGTGCCATGTCAGTTAAAGACAGTTGTTGCATGGGTTTCCACAAAACTGCCTCTCCTGCATCTGCTGATAAGTGATGCCTGCACTTTCAAGATATCATTGCTTTGTAGCATTCACTCTCACACAATAAGCACTCCTTGTATAATCCATGAATGATGATATAAAACAGCAGAATAATCCCCCTGAAACCAGTCATTACCACAGTTAAACTGTTAGCCTATTAACTATCCTCAGGGCTGCCTTTGGGCTCTCAACTGCAGCTAAAACTGATTTTCATAGGGATTACACTTACATAACGACCAGAGATAGTCTATATATGGAGTGTTTGTTACCAGGCAGAACAAAAGGTAACCATTGAAGCTCTTCATAGCATCTTTGGTACCAACCTTAACATCCCTATATGTGAATGCTCTCCAAGTACTTGTAAAGACTATAACTTTGCAAAGAAGTATTTTCCACAAACGTCATGCAAAAATAGAAATAAAACCACTTCCTAATTATTTCTTTGAAGCTCCAAACAGATTTAATTAAAATAATTTCTACTTAGTGGCTTCATTATAAAAAGAACAGCTATAAATAGAAACTGAAGCTGTAACAGAACAAGATGAGCATTTACTGTTCTTGCAGTGAGCTCCCTTCAGCCTACTTCAGCAGAGGCCCAGACTTCTCTAATATTCTTGAAATCTTGAAAGTTCACTGTTTATTCTTCCTGATGAAAAATTAGGCACAGCCAACATTATTGCTTTTATTACAAAATGTAAATAAATTCAGAAATTGTAAATCTCTGTGTACATTTCAATTAAAAATTAAGTGAACTGTCAGTCCTTTATGAGCTGGTGTCAGATGTGGCTAAGGAAATAGATGAAAAAGATGAAGAAGAAGATGGCGAATATTCATTATTTGTTATTGATGCTTTTTCTTCATATTTTGGTGGTGATTCAGAAGAAAGGTATAGCATTGGTAAAATATCTGAAGGTGAGCTGCTTCCAGAAATTGTATATATAGATTCATAGTCTCTAACAGCAACTGTTCTTTCATCATCAGCAAGCTGTGCTCTATAAAACACAAAACTATGTATTAGCAAAATTCATTTATCTATAGTGAGTGAAATTTTACTTGATTTACATAAACATACGCATATGCATACACTTCCTAAAAATCCCTGAAGCAAAGAACTTGCATAAGCATTAGAATTTCTTTCTGTGGGCTACATTATGACATATCAAAATTCTATCATTTCAGAGAGGAAGGCAAACAAGCTCCCTTCTGCCCTTTCAGATCACCAGTCACAGCCTGGCTTAAGGGTATTAGTTGCTTCTGGCTGTGCTGTTTCACAATCTTACTAAATCTTCTTCTGATCCTTAGCTCCTAATGTATCTTCCCTTTTTTAGTGTATCACATACACAGTCCCCTTCCTTTATGAAAGACACTTACTAGACTTAGAACTGCATGAAAAAAATCAGAATCCCTAGCCTTCTGAGATCTTACATGAAAGGCAATCAAACTTTCATTAGGCATTCCAGCAATCCATGACAGACATAAGGAGTCATATGTCCACTCAGAGCTGGAGAAACAGAAGCAACTGGACATGACCAGACTGCAAAGCTCCCAGTAATGTTCAAGATGAGCAGCTAAGTATTCCCTGTCCTCCTCTAACCATCATAGCTGGATCAAAATTGGTTGAACCCACATTGTTCTGGTACTTTGCTCATCTCACCCTGGAGCTGGCCCTCAGCATATTGCTTCAGCTGCTTCCCAAGGAATGGGAAGAACTCCTTGCTCCTCATGATTTACTCCCAGAGCTGACTCTTACTTTTGTACATACATCTGTATCCATACCAATACTGAGTGAGGAGCACAAATACAGAGCAGTCACCTCATCTTCAATGCTGTTACTGGTCTATGAGCATTTTTAAAGCAGAGAGAAATACTACAAGACAAATGTTGAGGTGCTATGTAACAGATTGCAGGAAAAATGAAAGAAATTCTGGGATGAGACCATGACTCAGCTTATTAATAGCTCTCTCATCCAGCACAGGCTGCAGCACAGTGCTTGCTGACAGAACGCTGAGCAATGGATCAAAGAGGCATATCACCCTTGTCCAGTAGCCACCAACATATGAAATATGTATCTTGCCATATTTGGGATCTTCAACTATGGCACAGTTATGAACAAATGAGACCATTGCTTCTCTTCCATGAAAGTGCTCAGGAAGCCTTTTGCACTAGTCAAGATGCTCTGACTGCCAGCAAATGCTGAGCCATGAGACAGCAGGATTGACTGAAACACCCAGAGGTGGTATCAGCTCCATGGGTTTCTTCCCACACTGGGAAGCATGGAAGGGCAACAGCTAGAGAATCTCCATTAGAAAACACCACAGGCTGAGGTCAGGCATTCTGGGTTGTATATCCAAGCCTGAGGTGTTTTATCCACTCCACTAGATCCTATCCCAACAAACTGCCTCTTTTTGTACATATGTTCACAAGACAGAGAAATTCACACAGGCATTAAACCATATCCACATGATTTTCCAACAGTTCCAGGGACGGTGACTCCACCACTTTCCTGAGCAGCCTGTTCCAACGCTTTACAAACCTTCCCACAGAAAAACTCTTCCTAATAGCTAAGATATGCCTTTCCTGGCACAGCTTAAGGCCAATTCCTCTTGTCCAGTCACTTGTTATGTAGCAAAAGAGACCAATCCTGATCTTGCCACTACCTCCTTTCCAGCAATTGAAGATAACATAAGGTCAAGACTCCTTTTCTCCAGACTGAAAAATTCCAGCTCCATCAGAGATTCCTCACATGACTTGTGCTTCAGATCCTCCACCAGCTGTGCTGATCTTCTTCTGTCACACTTCAGAATCTCAGTGTCTTTCTCAGTGAGAAGGACCCAAAACTGAACCACAGAATAGCCTGGGTTGGAAGGGATGTTAAAGATCATCTATTTCCAACCTCCCATGCCTTGGACAGGACATCTTTCACTAGACCGGGTTGCTCAGAGCCCCATTCAACCTGGCACTAAACACTTCCATGGATGGGACATGCACAACTTCTCTGGGCAACCTGTTCCAGTGTCTCACCACTCTTGCAGTAATGAAATTCTTCCTAATATTTACTTTAAATTTTTTTCAGTTTGAAACCAAACCTCCTTGTCCTGTTATTACATGTTCTTGTAAAAAGTCCCTCTCCTTCTTGCAGACTCCCTTCAGGTATTGGAAGGCTGCAATTAGGCCCCCCTGAAGCCATCTCTTTTATAGGCTGAACAAACCCAATTCTCCTAGTCCTTCTTCACAGGAGAGGTACGCCAAACCTCTGTCATCTTGGTGGCCTCTTCTGGACTCACTGCAACCATTCCACGTCACTCCTGTGCTGGGACCCCAGAGCTGGGTGCAGCACTGCAGGTGGGGTCTCAGCAGAGCAGAGGGGCAGATTCACTTATCTTGACCTGTCAGCCACAAATCAGCATCAATGTATTTGTAGCCAAGACAATTTGCTAAGCTAAAAGCTAAGGCTGGGGGAGAATTCAAAGACCAAATTCAGGTTGCAGGGCTCATTCACAGTCTGAATAAGTGATGGAAGTAATTAGCAAAAGTTTAGCACCTGTTATTCAAACTCTTAGAGCTGAAAATGACAATTTTCATAGTACTGTATAGCAAAATATGAACAAGAGGAATAGTCTTAAAACTTACACTCAACATTGTTTTTTTTAAATCAAACTCATTTAACATTACAAATACTTGCAGTGTTCTAAGCAATCTGCCAACCTTCGCAACTGGGAGCTGCTGTGCAGAATCTAAGGCAAGTTTAGAAAGTGTCTGGAGGTGTGGGGACTATATATCAGGGCTTAGAAGTGTGGCACTCCCTAATTTAGACTGCAATTTAGGATTAATGGAAATCATCTGCAAGAGTGCTTTTAAAATTCAGTAAAAATATTTTCCGTATTTCAAGGCAAACAGGTAAATTTGAAAGCATGGACTTTTAGCTGTTTGGTGAGATTTTCAGTTTAGCAGAGCCTGTGGCCAGTATCCATACAGCCCTGGGTATCTGAGTTCGCAGATACAAGCTCAGGCTGAAAAAAATGCTCAGGGAACCTCCAAGGTCTTAAAATTCCATTTGGTGATGGCTTCTAGCTAATATTCATTTCCACATGCCAATGACTCTTTTAAGTTAGTCCTGACTGGGCTTGTAAGACACAGCTACATCCTATTTGTTCTGCTGTTCCTAGAGCTAGGTCTTGATTTCATATTTAGATGTTTATCACATTAAAAAGCAAAGAAAGTAATTGATTTTTCTGTAAAACCAGTAGTATAAACAGGTTTAAACCAGTTATTTCAGAAATATTGAGAACCAAAAAGCATGTATAAAAAATCATACTAAATGGATTGTACGATGTGTTTTAATATGAACTACTTCTTTCACTGGATTTTCCCAAGAGCTATGTGAAGAAACGAAATGTCACACGACCAAAAGGTTTGGTATTCCTGGCAAGCCAGTTCTGTTTGGGTTTAGCTGGTAAGACTGCTGGAGATTGCTTAATAGTCATCAGGGAGGTCATCAGAGAGATTCAGGTGCTATTTAAGTGTGTTTCTTTAGTTGGCTTGGGGTTTTTTTTTGGTCCCTGGGCAAATGTTTAGAATGCTTCAAGTCTGAGAAAAAGACACTTGTGCCTCTCTTACAAAGCTCTAAAAAGCATCCTGAGTGCTGTCAGTTACTATCATTTATCCAGACCATTGTATGCACCCACACTCTCTATTTATCCATTTAGCCACAAAGCCTTGATTTTTACATGGTGCTAGAGGGGAGAGATGTTTCTTGCTAATTTCCTACAGCTTGGTTTGCCAAAGCACCATGCAGAAGTGCCTTTACATATTTATTGCTATTGACAACAGGCCAGGAGTGATCAGCATTTGAACATCAACACCATTGTACTGGGAAAAAAACAAACAAAAACCAAACCAAGAAAAAGCTCACACCAATAAAAACCCCTTAAAACTTTCACACCACCTCTGAAAACAGAAACCTGGAAGCCCTCCACATTTATCTTTTGCCAAGAGGATACTAGTGCACCCATTCCCATTCATTCTGACTTCTTTTGAAATTATCTTTGTCTGACCACTAGTAGAGAAGATATTATATAAACAGAAGGCATAAATCTGCAGTCATCCTCACTGAAAATTTGGTTATCTCTAGTAACTATGTTTAACACTGTTTCCTGCTTGTAAAATCTTATTTTCTTTTATGGCAAGATAGTTGACCTAGCTGATTAAGGGAAGCCAGTTGATGTGATTTCTTTGAATTTCAGTAAAGCTTCTGATATTGTTTCTCACAGCATCAATCAGGCCACAGCTGGACAAATACATTATGTGATGAGAGAGCAGCTGGCTCATGGGTCAGACACAAGGGGTGACAGTGAATGAGGTGACATCAGGATGGGGACCTGTCACTAGGGGCATTCACGGGGCTCCACCTCAGGCCCTGTGCTCTTCAGCACAGGATTTGAGGGGGTACTAAGCAAGTTTGTTGATGATACTAAATGAGGAGAAGCTGTTGACTCCCTCAAGGACAGAGAGGCCTTTGACAAATTAGGGGGCTGGGCAATCACCACTCAAAGGAAATTCTACAGGGGAAAGTGCCAGATTCTGCACCTGGGATGGGACAGCCCTGGATGTACAGACAGAGGGGAATGAGAGGCTGGAGAGCAATGCCATGAAAAGGACCTGGAGGCCCTGGTTGATGGCAAGTTGAACGTGAGCCAGCAGTGCCCTGGCAGCCAGGAGGGCCAAGCGTGTCCTGGGGGCGTCAGGGGACAGCATCACAGCCAGGCAAGGGAGGGGATTGTCCTGCTCTGCTCTGAGCTGGGGTGGCTTCAGCTCAAGTGTCACAGTTTGGGAGACAGACAAGCTACAAGACACTCTGGGTTCATGCACAGCAGCCCACTTTTATTAAGTACAGTTCTCCTTACATAGATCAGAAGGACTGCGCGGCCAATCCCCATTTCCTGAACAAGTCACCACCCAGTCAACCAGCCAAGAGCTGCTCATGTACCCAGTGGCCTAGGCCTGTTCTCTAAAGGTCCTCACTGCTTAAGTTTTATAATTAACGTACTTATATAACTATTTGCCTTTCAGTTATAAAACAGAGATTGATTATAATTGTGAGGTCTTCAGGCCAGCTGTTGGCCACCTCATCTCAAGTGCTGGGGCAGGTGTGGATGCTGCAGTGTAAGAAGGACAGGACTAGACAGTGTCCAGTGGAGGGCATGAAGATGGTGAGGGGCCTGGAGGGGAGTCATGTGAGGAGTGGCTGAGGTCACTTGGTCTGTTCAGCCTGGGGGAGATTGATGGGAGACCCATTGCAGTGACAGCTTCCTCACATGGGGTAGCAAAGGTGCAGACAGTGATGTCTTCTTTGTGGCAACCAGTGACAGGATCCAAGGAAATGGCCTGAAGTTGTGTCTGGGGAGACTTACATTTCATATTAGGAAAACATCCAGAAGGTGATTGGCACTGGAGCAGGTTGCCCAGAGAAGAGTCACAACACCAGCCCCATTAGAGCTTAAAACGTGTTTGGACAATGCTCTCAGGCACGATGTGACCCTTTTGATGATCTTTGTGGGTTGCTTCTAATTCAGAATATCTTGTTATTCTGTGATTAAAGAATTCACCAAGTCGCATACCCTCCCTCCCTTTGCACACCTTCCTCTATCACTTGCCTGTTTTTCCCTTGAGTAAGTAGTTCTGTAAGCCTTTTTCACAGGAA
>JAOTBB010001192.1:25583359-25593995 GCA_025629985.1 Chamaetylas fuelleborni
AAAAATAAAGAAAATTAACAATTATAAAATACACAGCTTATTTTATTCACACAATTTCCCCTTCAATATTATCAATTAATTTAAAACAGTGCATTTGACCCTTTTGCCTCTCAGATTATTAAATAATCCACATTCAACAGAATGAGATTTAAATAACAGCTGACAGTTTACGCTGAAAAAACTGCAGAAGAAAAACTCAAAAGAAATGATGAAAAATGAAACTCACATATTAGTGAAAAGAATTAAAAATAATAACAAAAAAATCAAGGAAAGTGAGGACTACGACACTGTTCTAGATGAATATACTTTAAGTTTCAGGTCTTCATGCTTGATGTGTGCAATAAGTAAAAGTCACCAATTCCACTGAAATAGCCTACCCCCAAGTGCAAAATGTTTTGGACAAAAACCAGTTCACAAAGAAATTAGTATTTTCTTCAGAGGAATTCAGATCTTCCTCTTTTAGTGTTTCATTCTTAGTTCATGTTTGTCAAGCACAGTTGCAGTCAAGTACTGAAGATGCTGAACTAATAACTGAGTACCCTCCTAAAAAGCACTTAAAAATATTTTTGGAAAGTTCTCTGCAGAAAGGCAGTGGTTGCAAGCACATTACTCACAAGTGTCAAACTTTTCCACTGCAACTTCAATTTGAGCAGTAGTACTTAAAATAACGAATGACACTGATTCTCTCTGATGTCTTCAGAAAGCAGAAGCAATTACATTTACAGAACGTGGGAATACTTGAGTAGCATACAAGTCCTCTCTAATTTGCACCCTGACAAATACTGATAGTGTAACTGAACAAGAGTGTTTTTATATCATTAATCTAAATATCCTAAACATGCATTTATAGAAAAATGAATGTGGAAAAAAATAAAATCTATTGCAATCTAAAACATCTTCTCTGAAAAAATAATTGGGTTAAAGGCAAAACCCATAGTTTTTACTAAAGTGTGTTAAAAACAGGTGCAAAAAACTTGCTAACATGGAAGCATTAAGACAAAATTCAGTACCACATGTTAAGGAAATTACAGTGAGATGAAGGATTCCATCTTCTCTGGAAGGCCTCACACAAAAGAGGACCTATGCCACCAAATTTCTACTTGTTTTACAATTTCGATAGCAATAGAGCTGTTC
This sequence comes from Chamaetylas fuelleborni, assembly GCA_025629985.1. Lineage (NCBI taxonomy): Eukaryota > Metazoa > Chordata > Aves > Passeriformes > Muscicapidae > Chamaetylas > Chamaetylas fuelleborni. The sequence goes on from JAOTBB010001192.1 coordinate 25,584,494, forward strand.
TGAAAGATATTTTACTGCTTGGAAAGACAAAGGTTATTTATTCTTTTCTTGAGAGATGTGGTTACAAAAAGTGTCTGTATGCAAACAAGACAACGTCAGGTACATAAAAGTTGAGAAATGTGAAATATGAGGCAAATGAATTAATATAATTCAGCCCACAATGAAGGTTTCTAAAATTAGTGAGCTAAGAGTTCTCAAACAGAAATGGCAGATCTAGTATCATTCAGAGGAGTACTAACAGCATCTCTCAAGATCTGTTCTATAGATGCAATGAAAACACAGCATGTTACAAACGTTGTGGAGGTGGTAAATGAGGACATCAGGCTGTAGACAAATGTACTTTTAAATCACTAGATTTATGATCACTCTTCTAAAATTAAAGAACTGGGTCATGTTTATGCTATAAAGCAATATAAGGGAATTTAAGGATTGTAGATAAAAACTGAAACAACCAAATCATGCAAAGCAGTGGTCAGAAGTGCAAGCCTTGGCTAAACTATAGTGATATGTAACAGAATGCACCCTGTGGGGTATTTCCCTGAATTTAAACCATTACTAGACACACCACCAGTGCAGGTATCAACAGCTTAAAAACTCTCTTGACAAACTGAAAAGTCCTCCAACCACAAGAGATTTTCTAGATGTGGAAAGCCTGCCCTACACAAACTAAACAAGCTTACAGACTAATAAAGCACAAAACCAAGGGAGGACTTGACTTCTCTGTGCAGAGAAGCTTCTGATGACATTTTTATAATTTCCAGTCCCTAACAGGATCATCAGCTGATTAATTAAATCAAACAAAATACAGACCAGCAATCTATAGCTCTAAAGAGATAATAAAAGAAGTATTAGGATATATTATGCAAACACATAATGAATCCTCTGTTATTTATTTGTGATGTTCTAGTTCATTTAGTAGGTACGGTTTAATGCAAGAATCTCTGTAAAAGCCTATGGCACATATTACATAGGAGATGGATATCATGCCATTATACATTTTTCTTTCTGATCTCAGAATCTAATCAGTTTTGTGGAGTGTGTGAGTATAGAAACAAAATACTACTAGCACCTGCTGTTCTTAGATCATGAATTTTTCAGCAGTATGTTAAAAAAAACTAACACTTGTAAAATACTTTAAAAGTAATTTTTAAAAGTATGTATTCAGATGTTGTCCTGGGAATATTTCTATGTTGTCAAGTTTGTCAAATTGTAAGCTAACTTCTTGAGAAAATACATGTAAAAATTATGAAAAAAATATACTGACCATAAATACTAATATAGACACTGTCACTAATTCACCTCAGAACAGTTATGTAAACTCACTTTTTACAGAGATTTAACTGCTAGGAGAATGAGCACATGCAAAGAATATGGCAAAGGGTATATTTGGGACATCAATCCTGAGCTAGAATGATAGCGTTAGAGAGGGGGGTGTGCTCATGATACACTGCATTTTTCTGTCCTTCAACAGTATATGCAGAAGTTCTTCTAACAGAAGAATAACTGAAGCTTCAATGCTGCAAATACAGCCATCCACTTTTACCATGTACAGACATATTTTATTAGGATTAATGTGAGTTACATTATATACAATGCTGAAATGTAGAAGAATGCAAAAGTACTTATCTGTGTAAGAAAGAATGAAACACGAGTTGACCACTATGAATACACTCCTGTTTTTATTTAAGATAAAATCCTTGGTCACAAAAGTCATAAATAACTGTGATGTTTTTGTAAACCTTTTTTTTGTTTAAATATCAGCTAATTTTTATTCCCATTGCTACTTTTCATACATGACAAGGCTTCAGAGTGGAAATATACTTACACAGATTCAGTATCTTTTTCCTTTTTCATTATTCCTGATAAGCCAAAAGGCTTCCTTTTCCGTGGTTTTATCCCTATGGAACAAACACTCTTCATTTACTGATCAAAGAGATAAATGCATATTTAGCAACACAGATGCATATGAATGCCAATGTTTTAAATGCTGCCACAGGTATGCAGTGGAGATAGGTATGGAGCCAAACTAAGGTAACATTATTCCAATTTGCCTTAAGTAAAATACCAATTTAAAAAGAAGAAATCAAAATAAGGTTAAACACATTAGTAACAAAATCCTTAAAAATAATTATTTGGATCCCCAAGTTGGGTATACAGACAGTTTTTTAATAGACAGGTTTGAGGAAGAGGTCTCTGCTCACAGAAACTCAACAGGAGCTGTTGCTCCAGGTGATCCTGGGAAGCTAAGGATGAGAAACTGAACATTGCCTTCCCCAGCTAATGCACTTCAACACCCTGTCATTATTTCCCTGTGTGTTCCTGGGAGCTACAAGCTCCTTTCTTTCCTCAAAAGTAGGATCTTGATCCCGTTAAAAACAAGACTGTTTCTTGGCCTTCCAGCTGATGTGAGTTCATGATTTCACAGCGCTGTATCCAGCTCCAATACTGGTTCTCACTGATTCTGGAATTATACTTCTTCCCTTTTGTTTCATCCCTGCTTTTAGAACTGGATACATACAGCTACAGTACTGAAAAAAGTTTGCTTTCATTCCCATTTAATGTACTAAAACTAAAATACAATTAAATATTCTCTGACTTACTGCCACATCTGCTTCTTCACAATATTTGCTGAGGCAAAGCAGACTGACAAGAAAAATGACTAAGTGCAAGCATCTGATCCAACTAGTCTACAGTTTGGTTTTGATGCATGATACTATGGACAGCATGTTTTTCTCTTTTCAGCAGAGTGGTAGAAATAATTTGGTTTCCAAAATTAAACCACTGTCAATTCAAGCACTTTATTATATTTACCTTTACACAAATACCTTATATGATGCATAAGGAGCCTCTCTGCTCCTAGAAATTTTCACTAAGTCCAAACTTCTCAAATCAGGTAGCTGTAGAGTTAGTAATATATACTGAGGCACATAATTTTCTCCAAGATTACTTTTAAATGTCTGGGCTTTATTTTTTCTCTGTGCCTTATGCAGCCCAAAACAATGGCAAACGAAGCATGAGAGCAATTTCTGAACATGGATCTTCTCTGCTTCAGTTAGAAGAGATTTTAAGTCTCAGCTGAAGCCTCTGCAACTTAAAAGTTTTTGGATGCTATAGCTGTACTGCTGACTCCTCTGTCCCACAAGTAAAGACATAGCTTATGGAAAGAAAACAGTTCTTAACCACTGAAAACAACCCTCTAAGCAAAATAAGCTGCACCAATAAAGACTTTGCAACCATAACCTACATCAGGCTTTGTTTAACAGATACAGTAATGATGGAAGAGCCCAGGCCATATTTTCACACTTGTAAATTAAGCTACAACACATTCATAAGTGAATCAAATCCAAACCTCTGCAAAGGCAAAGCCTTAGCCAAAGCATACTTGTAAGAAACACTCAAATTGCCTGTCCTTTATGTATTAGTCTTATGAAAGTTTTATAGGTCTTATTGTCACTGAAGTTTGTTTCTCAAAACAAAAACTGCATTTTAATCTACTAGATCATTTTAAAGTTATACACAATGAGTACCCTTCGTGTCACAGTTCAGGTCCTTATCCACAGCATTCCCATGCAAATAACTATGCTATGGCAACTCACCTTCGGCTACACTGGATGTATTACATTCCTCAAACTCAATAGGGCCTTAAAGAAAGGACAATGAAGATAAACATTAGGTCAAATTTAATCTATTTTAATGACAACAATAATTCCTGAAAATACAAGATAATCTAATTACAAACGTTGGTAGTAACTGAAAGGCACAATTACTCTGCCAATGGCCAAAGATACAGCAAAATCATATATGTAAAGCAATTTTTTCACTCTTTCATACTGAAAAATTAAAATACCAGTATCATCTAACTACAATTCAATTGAGTTGTATAAGTAAAAATGAAAAAGGAGAAGCTATAGGCCTAATTTTGAAAGTCACACTTTTGCTAACTCTGCATTGCTAGTCTCCATAGCAAATTGCCTACATAGCTAGAACTGGCATGTAAAACCTTAAACACAGCAATAAAGGTTTTTTTTCAAAAATCTTCAAGACTCAACAGGACCAAAAAAAAAAAAACAAAGCAGCAAACACTAGTTAAATTCTGTAAGTTCTAAACAAATTCATTCCACACACTATATTTGCCACATATTAACAGTCAATTGCCACTGCAAATTTATGTCCTAAGCCTCATTTATTCAATCTGGCTAGGTCTAGAATTTATTTAATCCCACTCTGAGACACTTTAGGGAGCATGTGTACAGCAAACAGCATGAGTTTCTGTAGGACCTTGTCCAGGGAATGGCAGAATCATACCAGCACTTGTGGAAGTGCAATGAAAACAGAGAGCACATGCAGGCAAGTGCCTTTTCTTCCAGACCATTTTGGATTATCTTGTAGGTGTATCCGCAGAAGAAAAGGTTTAGCATGCTATCACTGTGCCACAGGGGTTATTACTTACCTTTCTGCAAACATTTTGATAGCATGCACACAAGTTTATATAAGATATATTACAGATAAGACAAAGGGGAAAAATACTTTTCTTTTTTTTTTAATTTCAGCACGCTCAGAGTATTGATTTATATTTACTGCAATTAAGACTGAGTTTGCAAAATTTTTCCAGTCAGTAAAAACAAATCTAAATGTTTGTCAAACAGCAGGATCAGAATTCTGGACTAGAACCCATCAATATCTCACTTATCATAATGTAATTGTTTGGCCTCCAACTTATGCTCTTGAAAGAGAAATTTTAAAAGACAAGTCTCAAATGGCTGTCTTAACTGCCCTTTAAGTTTCAATCAGTAAATGACTTCAAATGCAAGCCTAATTATTCAGTATAGCAAGACAAGATGCAATTTCCTAACAGCTCTCTCAATCTGTTACACATCATAAACACATGTGCATTTTAAGCTGATCTTCCAATCCTTTCTCCCTTGCTCTCCACTAAAGCTACAGTAAAACGAAGTCAACATGCTCCAAAAAGAAGCAAACCTGGGTACCTTGTAAAACAAAAGGACAGGAAAAAAAACCAAGAAAACTGTTTTTTATAACTGCACGTGTCTACATCTCCATATTGATTTAACGAACATTTTATTTTACAAAATTAAACTATTGTTCAAAGGATATTAAGCAAGTCATTCATAAAAATGCCATCAAATGTAGAAGCTGAAGAACACAACGATTACTGCTTCAGAACTATACTTCAGACCTACACTTCAGACCACTCATTTTTCATCACTTTGCTAATGATTCAACTACTTCTGTTTCTTGCTTCTATACATACTCTCATTTTGCTAGGAAAAAAATTTTAAAACCCAAAACAATCACACTCATACCAAAAGAAATAAACCTGTAAACACTGAGACTTAAATATTCAGAGGAATAAAATACTCAGGCTTTTTCAGAATTCCACCATTGCTTTACCCTTTCCGGCTAGTAAGAGCGAACCCCTGAATTTTAAGACTTTTACACCAATGATTAAAAGAAGTAATGAAGGCTCAAGTATAGCTCATCCATATTTCAGATCAGTATCTTAACTTCCACTTCTAAAATAAGCAGAAAAGAAAGATTTTCTTTAACTAGACATTCAAGGTCCTCTATTTTTTTCCATTATGCTTGCCTAAAATACTTGCCTTTAAAGGTTTTTTACACCTTGTAAGAATTTTTATTTGAAGACACATTCTTCCTTACTACAGAAGCACACAGATATCATGTGAATTAGTTAAAATTCAAAACCCTATTTTGGTAGTAATTTATCTTTCCTACTAAAATTTGTACAGGGCCCTTCTTCCTTTGAAATTTCAGAAATTCATGTCAGTGGCTGTCTCTAATTAGCTAAGCTGGTGAGGGCACAGTGCTAGTAACACCAAGGTTGTGTTGGTGTTACTATCTCTCTATGGGCTATTCAATTAAGAGCTAGACTTGGTGATCCCTGTGGGTGCCTTACAACTAAGAATATTTCTGCATCTGTGCATACAGCTTGCTCTTTTAAATGGAGCAGAGTGAAATTTGTAACAGTTTTAAATTTTATGACAAGTTTTGTTCTGTAACTTCAAACCTCCCAACAGTTCTGCTTCCTATATTTCTGCCATAAAGAATACCATATTTTGCCTTGGGTATTTTTAAACCAAAGTAACATTTCACTATGGCACTCTACAGTGTACTAATTTAGAAAACAGGATAGCTGTGAGAAGCTTTCAGTAGCCTGCAAAACAGCTGGAGTCTCCAGTGGACAGATGTCTTTGAGTTCAAAGAAGTGAAAATACTGTTGTTCAGCCAGAACTGTGTGTCGTCACCACACTGTCCTTTGCTAGAACCAGTTGCAGTCTCCTAGTCAGCCAGAAGGCCTTAGGTGCACATACTGTTATAGGAGCATAGCATCAATAAGGACTTCAAACAGCATTGTTTGGATTTTCCAGCATTTCAGCATTGCCCACTGTCCGTATAGAACATGGAAACAAAAGCAGCTGCACTAGAACTGTAAAAAAAATCCCCCAAACTTCTAAAATTGCCAACTTAGAAAGCTTCCTCCTCTGCAACACGATAATGTCTATCTTTCTGATTCCTTAATCAGAAGTCAAGAAGAAGTCAGAAGTTGCTATAGTCAAGAACTACCAGTGGATTGTCATTAATGGAGATTGTCATTGATGTAATATACAAATGGAAGTCAAAGCATGCAAACTTAATGTCCTGCTATCTCGATACCTTCTGTAATAACAACATGAAATTTTTACAGTGGATGCATTACCTCTATAAGGCAGAAAGTTTTCAGAACCGACTTGTGCCCAATGATTGTAGTGTAGACAAATGCTTAACACCAAGAAGGACTTCAGCTCAAAATCTGGATGATCACAATGGCTAAAACTTTTGATGCAAGTAAACAAGTTCACTGTCCATTACAACATTTAAAGAAAGAAAAGCAGTTGCTTCACATTTCAGAAGTAGTGCTGATGTTGGGGACTGAAGTAATTCCCTGACGCAGTCTCTAGAGTCCATGCTATATGGTAGCCTAAAGCACTGAAAGAACCATCTAAATGTTGCCATACTGCAGTGCAGGTGATAATGCTGATAACACTGCTATTTGGCAGTACTGCAATCAAAGCACTGAAATTTCCTTTGCTCTTTTTCTCATAACAGGACAATAAAGTGAATTGAGAAGGAAGCCTATTATCAAGCATTCATATGAAGACAAAAACAAATTCTAAAACTACAGCAGTACTGTAAAAATCAAAAAGACTTTTCAAGACTTTTTTTGAGTAATAAAAAGTTATAGCTGAGATCTAGTCCAATCCTCGCAAAGGTCTCTAAATTAATGCTCTGTTGCAAGAAGAGCACAACTTTCAAAAGTCTACTCTGCCTGCTGCTAAATTAATCCATACATTGGTAACACTGGCTTTAACACCTCAAATACCTCTACACAGACTTGCATGTATTTGATACTGTAGACAAACAGAATATAAAAAAATGAATAAATACAGCGTATAAATGTAGGGTTAGCCTCTGTAACAGAAAGAGACATGAGTATCTAGTGGGATTTCACTAACTTAAGAATATATACCTAGCTATCTGGATGTTAATGAGAAACGTAGTATTCTACAAAGGAAGCAGGCATCAAAAATCAGTAAGCTCCTCTAACTGTACAAAAAAATTTCCAGCAAGCATCATCACAAGCTATGCTGAGTTTTTTAATGCTCATAATATTCTACCAGCTGGGACAGAGAAGGACAAGAAGAGAAAGCAAATGGAGTATGGTTTCACAAACACACGGAGGCAGACAGCTGCTAACTGACAAGAGACTAAAGCAAATACACCAGGACTGGGTCAGTTTCTAGGCTCTTGAAAATGAAGCAGCTTTGCTTTGCTGGAACAGAAAAAGTAATTTGCATAAATGGAGAATTTTTATTTTTGTTAATATAATTTACAAGAAGTGACACATGCATAACTTAAGCACCAGTGAGTGAGTCTGCATCTCAGGCTGCATCTCCTAGACTGTTCAGTAACTACACATAATGTTTCTCTTGTTACAAGTGGCATGTGAGTGTGGGAGATTTCATGCAACTAAAGGCAGAGTATATAGCTAGCAATAAGGAGATAATGTTCTTATTGACAGACAAATGAAGAAGATGTAATTGCACTGTACATTATATTACAGAATCTCCTACATATTTAGCTCACATCTATGGGAACAGTACTTTCAGAGTATATTCAAGGCAACTACAGAAACTACCTTTATAACCACTATCTTATATCTGCTACTTAAAAAAATCTCTCTCCACAAGATCTTAGATACAGATTTTCTAGCCTGTCTGCATAACGTTTACATAAAACTTCTGTGAGCAACACATCAGGAGAATGTTTTGCTAATGTCAAAACAATAAAATAATTCATACTTTCCTCAAGTGAGAGGGAAAAAATTATTGTACTGTTTGGATTCTTAAATAAACAAGTCAAATGCAAAAATCAACCAATATTACTAGTAAGGAAAACATAATATTATGTCATACCCTGAAAAAGTGCCCCCAGTAAGTATATCAATGAACTGGAAAATCCCACAGAGCTAAAAAGTTAAATCAAGAAGTCAACAAATCAAATAAGAACTGCTTTACATTTGCATCTGCTTTTGAAAACTGTCTCCTTTTTAGCTTAAGGGGCGCATGCATGACAGAAAGAAATATTATATTGCTATTAACTGCATCTAACTTTCAGTAACTGGAAACACTCAGATCCTCAGAACACCCCCAACACCATCTTTCTCTGCAACCCGAGGAATCAGTTTACACACATGCATGCACATATAACATATAAACATTAATATATCTGTTTCAAGCAAAATCTTTTAAAAATACTCTATAAATCTGTTCCTATATTTACAGATACAATGACAAATGATATTCATGTTTTCAACAAAAGCAAAAGTTTGTTCTGAGAATAAATCATGCGTGAAAGGAGGACAGTTTTTTTCAACTGCATATGCTTCACATGCTGCTTCAAATGGCAAAGCTTTGCGTGCCTGGCGCAGTGCCAGTTGACAGCTCAGCTGGATATCAATGCACATTCTGACCCCCCTTGCAGCGTGTCACTTCTGAATTGTTTCCGCAGTAGAAAGTTTATTCAACCTCTCTCTCAAATTCAGTGGACCGACCATCATTCTGCTATTTAATCATAGCAGAACAGGTTATTTTTCTGACAGCACTAAAGCCAGACAGCAGCTCCTAATGAACAGCTTGATACAAGTGGAATTTCGACTGTTTTAGCCTCAATTAATTCTGCTGTCAAAACAAATGACTGCTTTTAGTGTTTAGATGTCAAGCTGCATCACAAAGGTCAATTTTGTATGTACACAAACATATAAGCAATCTTTTTCTTGCTATCATCTGATCTTGTGATATGTTTAGCAAAAAATTTCAAGCTTTCAAATTCAGAAGCCAGGAAGCTCAAATACATTTTGTCAACATCAGTGTTTCTAACACTAGCTTCCCATTTTTATTGACTGTTCATACATGAGAAATTATTT
>JAOTBB010001192.1:25697764-25708481 GCA_025629985.1 Chamaetylas fuelleborni
TTTTTTTTTTTTTTTTTTTTTTTTTTTTTTTTTTTTTTTTTTTAATACCAAGTAAAAACCCACAGGAGGGCTGAAGGGAGATTATGCTCTACCCTGGGAAGGTCTGGCAGGAGGATGCTGCTTTCTGTAACTGTCTCAGAAATACAAGTGGGGAATTCAAAGTACAAGACAGACGAACAAAGAAAGCAACAGAGTGGAACTAGTAACAGCCCCAGGGAAAAGCAGAGCAGACAGGGAAGAGTGTTACAAAGTGCTCATCAAATTTACATGCAAATAGTAATGCTAACATTGTACATGATTAACCAGAATACCCTGCAAAGTCAAACGGGAATGAATAAGACAAAGACTTTGTGCAGCTCTGAAGCATTTGGCTGTTACTACCACATGAAACTGCTGGCAATCTGCTTTGTGAGCAGAGTTCATGGCATCTGTGTTTACATACTGCACATTGAATTTGGCAAAACATAATTTAGTTAATCAGGAAAAACAACTTATTATAGATATATAGATCTTAATACTCTGAAAGAGTGCATATTGTCATTCAAGTTGAAATGTAAAAGATGAATAACTGCTGTAAGAAATTACATTGGCAAGAGCTTTTGGTAAAAACTTTGGAGAAAATAAATTTGGGATTAAGATTCTGACTGCAGAATTTTCAAACTCCTCTGGTTTTATGACAAGGAAACACTGCTGCCTTTGGGCCCAAGGGTGTGGTTCAAAGGTGAGTCTGTTTTAGTGTCTTCTCAATGCCCATCAGAGGCTACAGAAATCATTCGCTAGAACAGTCAGAAGACTGACCTTTCAAAACACTTAACCAATGCTGAAGTTCCCACCACTTACAATTTTTGCCACTATAGACAAAGAAAAATGTATACTGAGAAGTATTTACACCAAGAGAAACAAAAATTCATTGTTGTGCCTCAGAGAAACACGAAGTATGTGGAGTGAAGCATGCTGTTAATATTGCATAATCATCAGTTGTCTGTGCTTTTTTACACAGGGATTTTTTTCCTGTGAGTAAAGCTTTTTCTTTGCATAGATTTTTTTTTCTGCTGTTTGCTAACTCTTGACTAAGTTTTCCTCAGGGTGTCTGAATCATAGCTTATGAAATAGTGCTGGTTGGTCCCTGCAAGGTCCTCAGAAGAGCCACAGAAAACTTCAATTCCATGTTCCCTTAGCAACATAATGTTACATAATAAAAAGGGCTTATAGTGCAGGAAACAGCTTCTGAAAGATTACTATCTTCACCTTTGTACTTACTCTTGGGGAAAGTGTTGTAATGACTATCTGACAATTGCTTGAAATTCTGCAGCGAAAAGATGGAAGAAATTTAAATTGTGTTGTCTTAATCTACATTCCTCTATTCCAATGTCTTCACATTTAATTAAAAAATGCATTTTCCAGGATATGTTTTGAGGCAATAGCTAAGAATTAGTAATTTTATTTCCTATATATTATCTCATTGCTGGCTGAAATTCAAGTCAAAATACAAGGTAGATATTGAAGGTTCATTATTTAGAAGAAGTACTTTACTGTAACACAAATAATACAGGAGAAGGAATTTCTGTTTTTTAAGCACACTGATGTAATTTTGTCTTTACATGAGATGTCTTGCAATTTAAGAAAAAATGGTTCAGATTATGGTATCTCAAGGAAGCACAATTTGCATTTTATTTGCATTACGTTTTAACAAATGTGGAAGTTCAGCATTTGCTTTTACAAAGGACATTAAATCTCAGTATTTTTAATATGCAACTTTACAGTAATTGCCACTTCATCTTATTTTACTTTAAAATTACTTACAAGAGACGTATTTTTCTGGATTTTGATGGTGAAATGTTTTTTCTCTCTTGCTTCCAAGGCATGTCAGGTTTGCTGTTTCTTTCATCTGATTTAATCATGCATGATGCAATAAAACTGCTGTAAACTACGTAAGTATACAGGTGTCAAAGCCAGGGAGACAGATAATGGAGTAAGGATTTCCCCAACACCTGCAAGGTCAGTTTTTTTGCTTCACTTCCCCTGAGGCTGATTTCCTTTCAGATATCAGTGTCATGAAAGAAATGTATCTCTGCTCTGTCTCTCACACCTTTCAGAGATTAATTCTGACCCAATGTACACCTTCTGTGTACCACAGATGTTTCAGTACATAGAGTCAGAGAGAAATGTAGCCAGAAATTCAGGTTTAATCCATGGAGGTTTGGATTTTTTTCCTACATTTTACCATTTTGTATATTCAGTCGTTTTGTTGTTTCAAAGTTAGCATTTTCAATTCATTATTTCTCTGGCTCTGACTCAGAGAACTTGGCTGGATTGTTCTCCAGCCTTGCAGTCCCTTTCATCAGAATCACAGTGCATGTTCTTTAAACAGTACTAATTTTCTTTGTGTATGGATTTATTTTAAAAGATTAAAAAATAGTATCGTAGAGACACTATAGAAGAAATACAGGAACTTGAAGGTTGGGCTCACTACCCATGGACTGAGGAAGAAAGGCAGGGATTACTGATGTATGGATGTCAATAGATGCCAGACCTCTAGTGGACACAATGGAGAAATGCTTGGAGTCGTGAACATTACATGGGAAAAACCCTACGTACTGTTGGAGGAGAGCTGCTGAAAAGTCTCTTTCAAAAGCTTATCGATTATTTGTGCAAAACTGTTAAGTCCCATCATTCACTGTAGCTTTGACTAAATGCTGAAGTCCCAGAAAATCAGTTAACATTGTCTGATCTTTTTCAACTAATTTTAAAATCTTAATTGTTGTTTTGACTGAACAGCTACACTGGGACATCACCCAGACTGGAGGACAAGAGGCTGGGAAGCAGCCCTGCAGAAACAGATGTGAGGGTTTGGACTGGGGACAAGTTGCACACGAGTCAGCAGTGCCCTGGCAGCCAGGAGGGCCACCTGTGTCCTGGGGAACATCAGGCACAGCATCACCAGCCAGGCAAGGGAGGGGATGGTCCTGCTCTGCTCTGCTCTGGGGCAGCCTCACCTCCAGTGCTGGGGGCAGCTCTGGGTGCCACAATAGCCTAATGTGAGGCTACAGAGGGTCCATGAGGATGGTGAAGGGCCTTGAAGCTGTATGAGGAACATCTGAGGTCACTTGGTCTGTTCAGCCTGGAGGACACTGAGGGGAGACCTCACTGCAGCCTACATCCTCTCCTTGTGAGGGGAAGAGGAGGGGCAGGCACTGATCTCTGCAATGTGGTGACCAGTGACAGGACCTGAGGGAATGGACTGAATTTGTGTCAGGGGAGGTTTAGGTTGGATATCAGGAAAAGGTTCTTCACCCAGAGGGTGGCTGGGCACTGGAAGAGGCTCCCCAGGGAAGCAGTCACAACACCAAGCCTGATAGAGTTCAAAGACCATTTGGACAATGCTCTCAGGCACATGGTGTGATTCTTGGGGGTATCCTGTGCACAGCCCGGAGCCAGACTCAATAAACTTTGTGAATGAGTCCCTTCAGAATATTCCATGATTCTACTCTTTCCCTTAACATACTTAGGCAACTCAACTATTAGACTTATGACTGATTAATAAAAGTCCATCTTTTGCTAATTCTTCATGTATCTGAACTTCTGAGAAAATACTTTGCTGTTGTTAAGTAAGACACTATGTAGGGTATGCAGCATTTTTAACTGCTAGGCACACTAATTTGACTTGATTTCTGAATGATAATGCAATCAGTTTCACTGGTTGACAATCATTTTTATATATTTAATAATGATATGGAGGGTGACTGCACTGGGAGGAGCCTTGTTTTAACAATTACAGCTTCTGAATCACTTTTCAAAGATGTCTTCTTGACATGGGTAGCTGGCAAATTGACATGTAACCTCACATTGTGGTCTTTTGTCTTTCTCAGATTCAATTATCTTTCAACACCGACATCCTCAGAAAGATCCTAATGGAATAGATTCATGAAAACTGCTCTCTGGATCAAGTTGAAATTTCAAGACTCATCAGAAAACATTCATATCAAACCCACATGACCATTGTGGATTCCAGCAATATTTCATAAAAAGCTGTTTTGAATTATATGTGCAAAACTAGATTAATTATTAGTGTCATGATTACCAGAAAAGCTCTGTTGAAACAAAACCTTGGAAGAGGAGGGAGGGGAAGGACTAGGGTGGGGACAGCACCTGTCCCCATGGTAATGTTCCAGATCAAAGTAAAGTACTCTGAGTGCTAGATCATCACATGAACAAGACCAAGAACTGCAGAGACCATGTTCTTCTATCTTCAACTGGTTTATAAAAAATCCAAAGTATTTTGGAAATAAGCTCAAAAGACCATCCTTAAAGCCTGTGACAAAAACAGTACTAAAGCAGTGTTCTCAATTTCAGCTCACTCACCTTCAGAGTAAAAGATCATTTTAAGGACTCTGATCCTTGACTGCAATAGCCTTACACCACTGACTGTGACCAATCAACCCACTGAGATAACACTCTGTGGAGAATAAATACTAGAGTTCCCATGTTTGGATGGGGTGAAGAGTCAGTCACTAAAGCACCTTCACAAGATCACAATTACGTAACTGCAACAGAATAGAAAACTGCAGTTATACAAGCCAGCAGAAAGTATCAGGACCGTTATGCACTTCTCTCAATGTTTTCCCATCAGCATAAGCATCGGCTGACAGACCAGCAAACAAGGGGGGGGAGATGAACACAGAACTTTAAAGAAATTATGCAAAATTAACTATGCCCCCTTGAATAACAATGGGCATCATCATTTGATAATTTAGGGCAAGCCACATCCATCTCCCATTCACAAAATTCAGGATCTTGTTTGAAATAAAGTAATTATTTATTACTTTAATAAGTAAAGTATTACTAATACTTTGTGGTGTAATTCCGGACTAAAACTATGCAGAAAACACCAGGAAACTGATTAAGTTGTCCTACAACAGGACAATGCAAATTAAGAAGTGTGCTATTTCCGTCTATTTTACAGCAGAGGGAGAAAGAAATATCTTACAAACATTGACTTATAGAAAGCATAAATAAAGCAAGTTTTCATACAGGCAACTTTGGAAATTTCATCATTACAGTCAACAAGGTCTGAAACAAACTTAGTAGTTCTGCTTGCAGTATGAATTGTTCATATTATGAAATCTAGAGGTTCTGACCTGCCTCAGGCTTCATATACCTTGGAGAACTGCCTCAATACACCTTAAGCAGAGATTAGACAGCAAAAAGGCTGAAATTAGGAAAATACATTCTTATACTTTCCTTCAAAGAAACATACTTGGACTAGGGATGCAATAATGCAAACAAGGAAAGGGGGATTTAGATGCATGACTTGGATGAAAGCAGGTAAGCCGCAGCTAAATGAAAAAAGCAACAACAGAAGCAGAACTGATGCTTCCATGTAGCACTGGACTGTTCCAGTCAATCACACAAAATCCGGTAAATTATCTGAGAAGCAACATGCATACAAGACTCAAGAAAACAAACAGAATACAGAAGACTACAAGATTGAGCTCACCTCAGGAGACACTGGAAGAACAAAACCACAAACCCAACAATAAGGATAGGGCAGAATCACTCCATTATCTGTGATGCTTTTCACTTTTCAATCCAAGAAGGAATAACTGAACTAACAGTGCCTACAAGTAATATTTTCATTTACAGATAAATTAGCAAAACAACTCTTTTTTTCATTCAGACTACTTTTCAGTTAATCTGGACTTCATCTTATCTAACTAAGGAAGAAAAGCATCATACTTTGTGGGAAGTACACTCTAGAGATCTATATCCTAAACTTTAATGGCTTGGGATCTTATTTTATTTCATCAGCCTGCCTACTGTCTAACTGAATGCTGTCTCCTTAACAAGTTATATTGTGATATTTTTAACACTGGGGTTCACCCAGATTCCCAACCCTATCTTTAGAAATGCACATTAATTTTAAAATAATCAAAACAAACAGACAAGCCCTCAACAAAGCAAACTAAAACATCGAACAAACAAAAAACCTAACAAAAATCCCACAAAGAAACAAAAATACAAATCAAGCAAGAACAAAAACCAACAACCAACCCCAAAAGAAACTAAACCCAAAAAACCTAAGAAGAAAGAAATGAAGTATTTAAACCTTGGGCATATACATGCTGTAGCAGCAAAGTAGGCCACATATTTTCACTGATGCTTCCAGGAAGATCCAAGCTTAACAAGCTTTGACAGGGCCCAGAAAAATTTAGAAACAAAACAAAGAAAACCCCTACTTACACACAGGATTATCATGATAGGTCTTAAACCAGTAAGTCACGAGCACATAGAATCAGAAGACTGACGGTACTAAGACTAGAGGAAAATAAGGCAGCAGCTTTTAGCTGAATAGTAATGGTGCTAGAACAAAGCACATTTCCTACACATAAGGCTTACCTAAGTATCTTAAAGGCAGGGCTAAGTGAAAGCCAGTACTGTAAATGAAGGGCTGCGGTTGCAAAGAAGTTTTCTTGAAAAGTTAATTGTCCACTGAGGACTAAGACTCAGATCAAAGATAAATTGGTGCAATCTTCACTGCAGTACAATGATACTATTTAACACACATTTTAACCAACCAAATGACAGGAGCTGTCAACCTAAATGTATCCTTAAGCACCATATTCTCAGCAAAAGTTTCAACAGTAGCAAAACCTGAATCAAAACTTAGTTCCACCTGCTACCAGCCCAAAACCCTTTTCTCCTGGACTACGAAAACACCTTAATTTTTGTTGAATAAGCTGTCGGAGTTGTTCTAAGCCTATTTTCATTGTTCCGTCTCCTGGAATAGTATGGACACAATAAAAACATGAACTGGTAACACTATGACTATCTATGTTTTGTCTACAGCAAGGCTGTAAAGACAGCCAGCCAACAGGACCCGCTTCAGGAGGGGAAAAAAACCAGAATGTTTTCTCAGCAGTACTGAAAACAGGTATCTTCTGGGATGAGTCCATCCAAGTATTGTAACTGCTGGCCAGCCGTTCTAACAGTGAAGGGCTGTTGATTGGATAGAAAGCAAATCCAAACAACAGTCTTCTGCCATTTTTCATTAGTCCTACCTAAGCAAGGCAACAGAAGTAGAATATTTAGAGTTTAGAATTTGGCAAATGCTTTAAAAAATACCAACACCAGACTTGGTTATGGTACCTCCAATATTTTGCAAATTTCCAGAAATAGAAATACAAAGTTAAAAAATAGTTACTTTGGACAAAAGGTTATGACACTAAAAAATGCCATGATCCAGGACAAGAGCATCACCTAAGTAACAGATGCTTTTCAACAGTCTCATAGAATATCTGATGTATTTGTGAGAGGTATCAGTGCAATCTGATCCAAAACACCTCTCCCTGGAAATGAACTTGCTACTTCTTCCCAACTTGGTTTTCCCCTCAACCTGCTGGAACCATCTTTTTCCCCCTCAGATAAAACAGCTTTATACAACCATTTTGTAACAGCTAGCATCTCCAGCTAGCATCTCCCACTCTTTATCCAGTTCTACAGAGGTCAATGTGATTAAACATAAGGAAGGGAAAAGATGACTACTGAATAACTGAAACAGGTCTGAAAAGAAGACAGATCTTGACACACCACTAAACACCAAATATCTCTGACAATCTGGAACCTCAAGCTCAAATGGCGAATGAAGAAAGAGAAACTAGGAAGTTGTGTAAGTGTCAGAAAACAAATTCGTGGACAAAAATTAAAAGTGAAACATCCTTCTTGTCACATCTTTTGTACAGACTCCATATTCCACTACTAGAATTGCTTTGCTTTAAATTTTTCTGGTAATGGTATAAAGGACATGGTATCTACCTTATTCAGAGATTCAGTATCCTGGCTGACTCAAGCTTTTAAAATGCTCTCAGACTTAAAGTACTCTCCCAAGACTTTACAGATTATTAGGTGACTTC
The DNA here is from genome assembly GCA_025629985.1 of Chamaetylas fuelleborni. Classification (NCBI taxonomy): domain Eukaryota; kingdom Metazoa; phylum Chordata; class Aves; order Passeriformes; family Muscicapidae; genus Chamaetylas; species Chamaetylas fuelleborni. Next base: position 25,705,675 of record JAOTBB010001192.1, read on the forward strand.
CTATACAGAACACACAAAACCATATAGATATACTCTAGCCTTCAAACAGGAAAATACTTTCATACTCCTCTCTGTTTCCCTCCTCCTGAAGTAAGCTGATACAACCAAAACAGTACTTAAAATGTAGACAAATGTTCTTGACACTTCTTTGAACATTACACAGCCACACATAAGTAAAATCTTATTCAAAGGGAAAAAGCAAGCATTCATAAAGATATGAAACATCAAATGGCAGAAAAAGCACTAGCAGCAGAACACTAAAGGAAAAAACCTAGAAAACAACCCAAACAACCAAACACGATTACAAACAAGTGTGAAGAAACTGATATGCTAAAGCAGATCTTGAAACAAATTTCCCTTCTCTATTAAAGACAAAACAATAGCTGTAGTACACTGAGAAGACAATTGTTCACATGCCCTGGTCACAAAGGAATTGGATAAATTTACCAACTGGTAGAGGCTATATACTATGCCATATGCAGTCTGCACTGTAATGTCCATATCAATAAAACAATACGATTGATTTCTAACTGTATTTTACTACAATTAAATCTTCAGAATGAAGATTATGATAGACAACTCTAAATATGTAGTCTTCAAAATATTTAGCAGTCTCTTTACTACGGAGACAATTACCATAATTGAACTTAGCTGTATGTTTTATAATGTATATAGTCATGATTCATCACAGTTATTCCACAACTTTACTGCAGTCCAATAGAGGTATGATGCTCTAACATTTCTCAGAAGATTTCATAGGCCATTTAGAATGGATTCCATTCTAAGGCTGATACTGCAAGTACCAATAAATTATCAGATTCTTTTCCCCACAAAGACCACTGAGTGCATAAGTGAATTCTACATGACTATGCACAGCTCAACCAACCAGCAAACTGACTAGAGTCAGCTTTCTATTTCTTTGAAGTGAAATAATACTTCTTTTAAGGAAAAAAAAAGAAAAATAGAACTGTCATGCTCTCAAAAACTTACCTTCAGACTTCAACTTTGTAAGAACAAAAATCAGGTAGTTGTTGAAATCTGGATACTGATTAAGTTGTTCTAGTTTCTGAAGAGAGAAACTGTTAAGGAAAGTTGATTCTTTACATACAACATTTATAGCTGGATACACAGATTGTTTTATTCGTTATGGACAAACATCAATCAGCTGTGACTATAAGCTCATGACATATAGAGTATGAACAACCTAAAAACAATCTCTGTAATTTTCTTACTGAAGCAATAGCTTTTAGTTATGTGGAAGTCTAAAAAATAATCCATAGACAGACATAAAAATTAACAGATCCTTAAAAACATCTGCAAAGCCACATCACTGGAACAGGCAGCTGAACATTACCAACAACTGTGTAATCAAATGGATCAAAAAGTATCAAAAACTAGAAGAAAGAACAGAAAGAGCAATATTTAACAGAAACTTAATGGGAAAACACTTCATTGGAATGAAGTGAAGAAATGAAGACGAGCTCTCAGACCATTTTTCTTAACAACTTCTTCACCCACTTAACTTTTCCTTTTTTATTCCATGAAACACAATAAATTAATTTGAAAAATATCTGAAACCCTACCAATTTATAACGTTACTAAGAAAAGGTTTTAGGTAACTTGTACTTCCCACTTCCTTATATTTGTCATCTAAATACCCAAGTGTGCTAAAACAGCATCATAAAGAAACAGCATTACAGAAGAAATACACAGCATTTTTGATTTTTCTGCCAAAAATTATGGACTAAGTACTTTACATTTTAAACCATTAATCACAGCCTTGCTTGGACATGCTATTAAACAGCATTCTAGAATACAACTGACATCACAATTTTTTGTGTGTGTGCGTGGAAACAGTCTCAAAGGACATGCTTTTTTTTTTTAATTATAGGGCATGGCCTGTCAAGTTGCATTAGATCATTTTCCCAAACTGATGCATAATACACGACTAAAACTATCCCACTTCTCTAACCTTTATGAGCCAACATATGAAGATCTACTGAAAAGCACAGGTATCTACAGGGCAGAGAACTTTCACTATCACTTTAAAAGAATTTCAAGCATCAGTTGAAAGGACTTTTGTTCAAGTTCTATACATCATCAAGACAGACAGCATCATTTATACTGCCCATCTTGCATATATAATGCCATAGTTCAATAAACAAACCAGATGTAATTAAATCACTTGAAGTAAAGCTTTAAAATTTAATTTTACACTAAAGGTACACTATAAACACTGTTCCTACAAACAAGTTGATATTTTATACGCTAAAGAGCACCAGTTTAAGCTTGGGGCATTATCAGAACACTACTTCTTAAGACTCTTCTGTGTAGGATTTTTCAAAGAAAGCAATCATATTTTTAAAATTTAGAACACAGCTGAAAGAACAAGATGATCAAGATTAAATCAACCTTCACCTTTCAGACGGGAGCAGAGGCCTTCCTGATATTCATTGCATTTGCTACAAAAGTCTAGAAATGGAGCAAATTTGGCTTAAAGCTAAACTCTTAATATAAATATATACAGACACGTATATATTCTTACCTACTTAAATAGATTCCTTGCCTTCTACGGAGACCTTCAAGAAAATGTCTTAAATAAAAAGAGATCCAGAAAACAAACTCATATCCTTCACAGAATTTTAGAACTTCTATAAATTTCAAAGCACTTATGGCTAGCTCAAGGAGCAGGAAACAATAGATGAGGCCTTTATTTTTTAAGGTCTATGCTTCTATTAGTCTTAATTTAAAGTTTTGTTTTCTCAATCCTTACTCCTCAAAACCTTGCTATTCATCACTTCTACAAT
>JAOTBB010001192.1:25713414-25724442 GCA_025629985.1 Chamaetylas fuelleborni
AATTATATTAACCTATATCTCTAAGATATGTCTCTCTTCACAGACCTTGCACTTCTCTACTTAAGTGTCCTCAAAAAGGCTATAAAAATCTCCTGTTTTCTTGACCTCTTCCATTTCCCTCCCAGAATTCCCCATTAATTCAGGCTGAAATGACACATATCTACCATACAAGAAAACAAAAGAAATGGCTACAGTACCTACTGCTGCTAAATGATTCAAAATCCAGTTTTTTTAGAGTAGTTGCTGCATGTATGAGGTAGGCTTTGATTCTTGCTTCTTCCCAAGGTCATTAGCCCAACTTCTTTTCTGCAAAGTGTCATTACCATCACATTAGAGTGCATTTGGTGCTAGGTCTTTTAATCTCTCCTGTTGCTTTTCATTATGTTATAAACAGATACTAACAGGAACTTGGACTAAAATCTGGTTTCTGATCAGCAACATGTATTAATTGACAATTGATACTCAAAAGACATATAGACAGAAGAAACAGGAGATTCATAATAGAATACCCATCCCATCCCTTCACAGTCTCAGTGGACTTACAAAAGAAACACAAAACTGGTGCAAATCCCTCCCAACAATCAACCAGAAAAGAGACTGAGATCTGCACTGTTAGGAAGATATCTCATCCATCAAATGCCATAGACTCCAAGCTGTACATTTGGAAACCACAACTTGTAACTGCCAGTGGTTTTGCAACTAGTTTCAAATAATTACTCTTTAATAAAAATTAGTTCTTGAATTAGTCCTAATTTCAGAACTGTTAGACAGCTTCAGCCACTTTACCCTTCAGAAGGTTTTTCCCATTTTTTAGTTTTATTCTATTGTTAATACTGGATTTTGATTTAATTTTGAGAGAATTCTAATAGTAATTCTAATACTTTCTTGTCATAAAATCCAGGCATTTTAACCTGTAATACTGGTATTTAATAATGCTAACCAATTATTCAATCAATTGTTAAAATCCAGCTTTCTGAATTTCCACACAAACTGCTTACAGTGTTTCTCTGCATAGGATTGTATGCATAGAGGAAATAACACATATACCATACTAGCTTTCTGCGTAAACCCTTTTATGTCAAGCTAAGAGTGATGCAGATTAAGCAAAGCAGAAAGAAAGCTCTTATAATATAAAATGAATGTGTTTATGTGAAGGAGATCATGCAGAATAGCTACTGCTATACTCTTTTGCAATGCCTTGTGCCTGGAGACATGCCATAAGCTTTCACTTCAAAAAAATACTGGTAGGCCTCATATCCCACCTATCAAATGAGCATCCATTCAAAAACACTTGGTGCAGTGAGTTCAGCCATAGGATACAAGATTACACAATTTATTACACAATTAATTTGAATAGTCTTGTTTGTTTCTACTTTGACACTGTGAAGCACCAGAGAGGTTACTAAAGAGATTATATGAAGATAGTTTGAAAGGATTTTGTGTTCCTGACTGAAACATCTGTGAAATTAAGTTTCCACTTTTCCAAAACTGATTGGTTATGATATAAAGATTGTTTTAAACAGAAGCCCAAGCAAACTTTGGAACATATTTTTAAGATGGAGTCTCAACATTACTTTGTATTTGTTTTGAGTTGCATAAAAATAAGTGTCAGAAGAGGCTTTAAGCTTACTGTTTTCTAATGCAACACTAACCAATTCCACTTTTGCAAGTGTATTTCTGTTGAAGGTAGAACTTCGTGGTTAGGACTGGCATAAAGGATATTAAGTTGCCAAATGGAGTGGAATCTCTTCCTGGTAACTGTGGTTGCAAAAACCCCATCATTTTTTAAGAGTACTTCAATGTCACCCTGGATGACAAAAGGCTAAGATAAAAACAACCTAGCAGAAGATAAACCAAATTCAACATGATCCATCATACTATCATAAGCCTTGGACTAAAGAAAAAAGTTTTGCGGAACGTACCAAACTAAGAATGTGCTTCATAGGTAGGGTTAAGACTATCTTAATAACTTTTTCTCTACCTAGAGACAGAATTCATTCTGCCTCTGAGGAGCAATTTGACAACATTCAAAGCAGCAAATATATGGGCTTCCAGGTAAATATAAGATTTGCGTACTGTTAATTGATCTTTGTTTCCTACTGTTATTCATTCTCTCTGGTCAGTAGGTCTAGGAGCAGAATAAGAAGCTGAAGAAACTGAGAGAAATGTTAGCTTTCTACCCTCTTGAGACAATTCTAGATAGAATATGTTTTCTTTTATGTTGTGTATGAAACTAGAAATTGTGTATGTGCACAAATGCTTCCATAGTACAATACCTTGTAATGAAGCTGAATTTCTGTTTCCTAGAACACTGGCATTTCAATATTTGAGGCAAATAAATCTGTAATGTGATTTGCTGCCCGTGGAACTCCATCAATTTTATTATAGACTTTTTCAGAGCATATCTACAGTTACAATAACATATCTGCTCATGAAATCTGTTACACTGTTGCCTGTGTGAAAAGGAGAGCTGTTCTGGCTCATTGATGTTGCAGTCACCATCCATGATTTCATGGCTTCTTTTCTCAAAGGTGAGAAGCAGTATTTCTTTTTGCAGATAATGTCTATAAAAGCCTGCACTGTGGAATCCCATTGAACAGATGAATAGTATTCAGGAAAACTGACAGCCTGTAATTCCACTCTACTGACAGAAGTACATTCCCTCTTTATTTAATGAATACCTCTGCTTCTCATGCATCAAATGACCATAGCACAAAGAGCACAGCAATACAGTTTCCATATACATGAAGGTATAAAACCACGATCAGATAAAATGGATGACCGGCCTCAGCATGCACCAATATTTCTTGCTTTGTAGAACAATTAAGACTTAATTCAAATTAGGATAAGAAACACCAACATATAGCACAGGTTTACATACAGAACTGAAACCCAAATCTCATTCTGTTCATGGGTTAAATTGGACACATAACATTTTCAGGGAAAAAAACCTGCAAGCTTTCACCAACTAGAACATCATCACAAGCATTTTGATTTCAAACTTTGCTTTACCAGGATGGAACACCATTCTTATAATTCATTAAATGTCCAGCTGAATGAAGTAGTAGACAGTGCAAAAACTGCAAAGATCTCTAGATTTAAAATGCCTTTGATCAACTGATCTAGACAAGGATGCACCATCTCTTCAAATGTGCCACTATGAGAGGACAAGAGGAAATGTCCTTAAGCTGCGACAGGCGAGATTCTGATATTAGAAAAAAACTTCCATACTTAGGGTGGTCAAACATTGTAACACGTTGCCCAAGGCAATGGTGGAGTTGCTACCCCTGGAAGTGTCCAACAGGCATCTAGACCTGGCACTGGGTGAAGTGGTTCAATGGTTTACGGATGACAGTGGTAGTGCTGCATAGATGGTCGGACTGGACGATCTTTTAGTTCCCTTCCAGTCTTGATGATTCTAAGATTCTATGATGATTTCATTTCCACAGCTAGAGATATTAAGTGGAAAAATAGTGTGTGGCTAATTATTTGCCCCACTGTAATCACACATGTTGGATACTAAAATGGCAGCACATGCTTTTAATGCTGGCAGTCAGAAAGCAATCTAAAACTCAATGGAGAGCTGTTTGAGAAAAACATCACCTCATGAATTTGTGACAGAAAATACCAGATCAGTCAGCTGAAATCTTACGTGGTAAAGGGAGTAAGCAAGTGTACAAAAGATGAAAGGCATAATTCTTGAGAGTCCAGTCTTACTTAACCTCTACTGTCAAATTTCATGTCTGAAATCCAGCATATGCTTTTTACCTGCTTAAAATTTTTTAAAGCATGATTAGTGTCAAGTGCATACAAACCCTATTCTAGCCCCTACTTAAAGTATACAGTAAGACTTCTTTCTCTGAGCTGTGGGAGGCAAAGCAACTGGTATCTGCTGGAGGATTTTTGCTGAACTTCAGTTTTTCTAATTGGTAACTCAGGCTTCCCCAAGATTCAGATAAAAACCAAAATGATACACAGCTTTTGAACCTGTTCCTCATGATTGATCAGAATGCAGACTTTCGAACAGATCTGAGGAAAATAGCAGTTATAACTTAAAAATGAAGTTATGGCTGAAAAAACCCTTATACACGGATGGGTATAAGGCTGTGAAGAAAAGATATGCAGTCCCTGAAATTCCAGCATTCACTTTCTTTCACTTATACATTCACTTCTATCAATCAACAGAGATTAAATAAAACAAAGACACTAACAGATGCATGATTCCTGTTTTGACTTACTGCATGGTTGAAAAGGTGGTCTTAGCCCCCACAAATCTTGGAAGGAAAGTCATACAATGAGAGACTCCATATTCCTGTTCCTCACACAATAGCTCAGCCAAGACAGACAGGGCCTTTGTGTGAGGCCTGGTGGCATAAGCACATGATAAACATCTGTTACTCTTCTTTTACAATAATGTTTGCAGACAAAATCATCCCTGCTACTAAAACCAGCAAATGTAAAGGAGATTACACCTCATCATGGGACAGTGCCAAATTTGGGGAAGTTCTCGTCCCTGAAAAGAATGCGTTGTTTATTTAAAATTAAGTTATTTGCCATTATTAAAAAACCTTAATCTAAGTAAGTGGTGATCTGTTTTTAAGCTAATTTTGAAAAAAATCTGGACTATGCTGAACCAAAATACATCATAGTTCTCCAACAGCTGTCAATATGTAGGTGCTTATAAACCAATCAACAACACTATCTTAACAATCATAAACAATAATAATAAATTAGAGGGTAAAAATTAGGAATCTCATTAAATAAGAAAGAGAACTTGTAAAGGTGCTGAAGACCTTTTGCCAGTGGAAAGAAGTAACAAATACAAGTCAAATGGCACATTTACCAGTAAGTATGTTTTGATGCATAAATGACGTAAAAATGATCTATTGTGGAAAAGCTAAATTAAAACCAAATATAAATCTTTTGGCCTTCCAATTTAAATTATTTAAATTAATTATTTTACAGTGTTTAAATCATACCACTGTCTTTTTATAATATGGACCCACTCTAAAGAAACCAACTGTAAAGAAAGAAAACTCACAATACTGAGAAGTCTCCTCTGCAAAGCCCATCAGGCATAATTAGGAATTCAGGGTTCAAGGCAAAAATGATACTGGGAGCCTTAAGACCTGATTAATCAGGATTAGGTTTTATTTTTACTTCTTGGCAAAATACCTCCCATTGCAGGATACACAGAATTCAGCACCACACACTCACCTACTTTCCTCCCAGACTTTTTCTGAACACTCTATGTGCTTTAAAACCTTTACACACACAACATACACTAAGACATGCAACTGTCAGTGACACTACAGTGACACTGTCTGGTCTGTCATTGGTGACAACACTGGTGCTTTGGTGATTCTTGCAATACTGACAACAGTAGTGCTGGCTAAACCATCATCATTGGTCATTGTAATAGAATGCCAGTGTATTTTTCCCTGCATAGCTGATGAATTTCCTCATTGCAGTGAGAACCTTCTCTAAGGTTCTTAAGATGCTATTGCCTCAAGGAAATGGCAGTATTTCAGTTTCTGTTAGTCCCTGTGTGTCTCCAGTGAGCAGTTATCCATCCTGCTTAGGGATTAATAGGGGGAGTCATATATGAGCTGGTAGGTAGACAAGTGAAAGATCTACAAACCTTCAGAAAGAAACTGGAATTCTTATCCAGTGAGTCTGAGTATAGGGTGTTCTCTAGCCTCTAATGTCAGATAAATATTCCGAAATTACATCCTTGTGGAAAAGAGCAAGGAAATAATTACCGACCTGGAAAGGACTCCTTCCAAAAGAGAATGTGTTCATCAGTGAGAGCAGCCAACTGTTCCGATCATACACAAAAACAAAAGTGTGATACACTACCCACCCTAATCAAAGAAGCAAAACTTTCAAGGTAAATAAGCAAATAGGACTTATTGATCTTAATGAGAATGCTAAAGAATGACTGCACATTCCTTTTCAAGCTTCAGATGAAGAAGGGAGTCAAAAGCAATGATGGATAAAGGCAGAAGTACTGCCACTCCCAAACGATTCCTGCATCTATATACACAGTGGAATTTGCAGACACACCAAAATCAATGTTTTTGCCTTCTCTGAATATCAGTATTTTCAGATGGTAAGTAATTATATGAGTTGAATGTATGATTGTTTAATATAACAAACAGTGATGATCCAAGTGCTTCAACATTAACTTGGCAAAAATTTTGTGAGACAACTACAAAAGAACAGAGAAATGTCTGTCTTATTAAAGACAGATTATTAATACAAATTTAAACAGCATTACAAATTCCTAAAGAAAATTTCCAGGTTTTATCTGACCAAAGTAATAAAACTGACTGGATGTTGTGGCAAGGAAAGCAGTATAATCTTAGCAGTGAAGACTATTTCAATTAATAAATGCACAGTGAATATCTAACAGAAATGACCAGTGGAAGAATGCTTCAACTTTTTCAGTTTAAGCATATCTAGTCACATTCTAAATGCTCTCGGATATGACATCTGAAGATGAGGTTTTAGAGAGGTCTCAGACTTCCAATTAAACAAGATATTCAAGTTGCTACAGTTTGAAGCCAACAGACATTACAGAAAAAAACCTAAGGAGCTCTACAGATCTTCATGGTCCTTTCCAGCAACGAGTGTTAAGACATCACTGACTAATTACAGGTAGAGAGTGGACTTATACTGTCTAGTTAAAAAAATTGTACAAATACAGGAAGCAATTTAAAAACAAAAGCATAGCAGTTTAATAATGTACTCCCTCATTTCTAGCCTTTTTTTTAAAGTATTCTCACAACCACAGGTGTGAGATCAGTTTTGAAGCAATGTCGAACCACCGTAAAGGAAAATTGCGAGGCAGTCTGAATGCAATTCACCTTACCTACAACTCCTGTGCTGAAGTGGCTACATAGCTGTTCCTGCACAGATATTGTTATTGTACAGATGAATGATCCCACAGAATTCCTTGGGCAGTTTAATGCAGCCTTAATCAACTTGATACCAGCCTCCTTAGCAATTCTTTTACCTTTCTGGTTAAAATGCAGCACTTCATGAAAGAAGAAACATTAGAAACTAAAAATTAAATTAAAAGTACATTATGCATTCAGATTAGAAAAGTGACATAGACTTAAAGAATCTGAACATATAAAAATGTAATTACATGAGGAATTTGATTGTAATTCTTAAGTTGTAAGTTTTTAATATTTTAGTCATTTAAATACTTACATGTTGGTTTGTGAAGGATATAGGAATATATAAGATATATAATATAAGATAAAAGAATGTATTTGAATGAGACATTAGTTGCTGTGATCAGTTCCTTAGTCTAAATGATACGTATGTAAATTTATTCCCTTAAAATGCTACTAACAAAACAACCAACACAAAACAAAAAAATTCAAGGTTTTTAAACTATTGGTTTTCTTTTTCCCTTGCCCAAAGATAAAAGAAATTTAGCTAATAGAGAAACTGTAATTTAAAATCATTCAATTTGCCTTAAATGCACAGGCCATTTAATAAATTGAAGGCCACTTAAATACATTTTTAATAAAAACTGGTTGCAAATCACTTCGCCAACTCACTAAATAAACTTGCTGGCATTCTACATATCATCTTGGTCTTAAAAAAGTAATGCAATCAGTGAAACATAAAGCTATGAAGAATTTAAACTACAGTCACAGGTTTAACTGCCTATAGCCAAGAGAATAAATTAACATCTCTCCCCCATATAACAGTTCTTACACGTTATCATAATGCAGAACACGGGCTTTTTTTCCTGCTAGTGGTTTTATGATCTTCACCTTGAGGATCAATTTATTGATTTGCAGCATGCTTTCTTATATGATGCCCTTTAAAATGTGTAATGCAAAAGGTATTCCAAGATACCTTCTGCCCTTTCTCACATTTTATGTAGAAATTTTTCTTAGGTGAAATGGTCACAGAGGTCTTAAGTCTCTCTCTTAGTCTCTTAGTCTCCCTGTACTTCCCTACTGTAAAACATTTATATTCTGTTTTGTAATTCAGTTGTAAACCATATGTAGCAAAAGGCTGTTTTGTTACGCACATGACATGTTAGAAACTCATATTGTAGAGCTTCTGGGCACTACCATAAATAAAAATTAAATATAAAATTACATATTAAATTTTAAAAAAGGAAAAAAAGGAAAAAGGAAAAAGGAAAAAGGAAAAAGGAAAAAGGAAAAAGGAAAAAGAAAAAAAAAGGAAAAAATAATAAAGAAAAAAGAGAAAAGAAAAAAAGAGCTATTTTCTACATAATATGACAGCCAAGTTTTTCTTAATTTCTTTCAAATTATCTGCAATAACAAAACTGACTGTTTGACAATGTACTCAATGATGGTGTCTTATATACAAATAAAAACACTTTTAAAAAACTTGGTCTTGTCTGATGGTTTAACACTGAGAGAGTTAAAGTTGTCCAGCATGGATAAGACCAATTTTGATTTTTAGTATTTTTTTTAGGATTTCAAAATCAAACATAGAAGTCTAACTGAGGAAATCAGAGGTTAGTTTCAGATATATTTATAGCTAAATTAGCATAGTCTTAAAGGATATTTGTATAATAGATAGTTTTCTCTATTTAACTCTTACTGAAAATGTGAACAGGACGGCCGAACTTCACTCAGGTAAAAATTTATTTGCCTTCTTTCAGACCTACCTATAACACGGCCGAAGTAATTAATCTACATACTACTGTTGCAATAGAGTAATGAATTTTATTATCTTACATTGATATTATCTTCTGGAGAACCCAAAGATTAAATTGCAATGAAAATATTAACTACATCTAACCACTCTGAACTTGAGGTACCTCTTTGTAAGCTCCACAGATGATACTAGAAGGGTTGTTGCAGAGATCAAAACCATGATGCTCTCTATGTTAGAGGGAATAATGAAAACACAGTAAGTTTTTTTAAACCAACCATTTCCTGTCATTGACCTACTTCAATTCCTTTTCCAAGGGGCTCCAAAAGCGTCTCTGCTCCAGACACGTATGTGGTGTCTGTTTTCTCACATACAAGCAAAGAATGCAATTAAATGAGTCTTGTGTTCTTGTTAATGCGATTCCCATTTGTTCAAAAGCTCCCATTCAAAGCCCATCTTGTTTGGTTTTAACTACTTTTCATGGGCCAGATTCAACAACTGAAGCTTCTGCCTCTTACGCAACATTAATCTATTTGCATTACACTTAATGGACTGCAGTCACTCCTGATTTCCAAAGACATGGCTCGGGACTTGCCTGCACAAGAAAGAATAATTTATTTTAATTTAAGGTTTGGTTTTTTCCCTGATAAATTGACTCAAGCAAAACTGATGTAAAACAGACTGAAATATCTCTTTGGATTTTCGCACTGATTTAGCTTATCTATTGGAAGAAGTAGATGTGTGCTTTTTAGTCTCTGATGAAAATTACTCTTGCCTTTCCATGCTCATCTGCTACTGATTTTTCTTCCTCATCTATAAAAGAGGCGACCAAAGCATAGTGCAAACGCCACTTATGCCTGCTTCTGTGCCACATTCAAAACTTAACTGAGCCACAGCTTCTGGGTCTCACTGCTCTTATACAGCCAGCACAGCAGTGGCCCCCATAAAACCTGTGGGAATAGTTAGGAACTACAGCAGCCACCACCCACATTCAACATAATGAATAGCTCTCCTGTCCCCACGAAGAGTGCACTTCTGGTTCAGGATAGAAAAGAGGACCAAGACGTGGTGAAGTAGGAAGAACAGGATGAAGGAGGTACATGCGCACAGGGGAAGTCAAGGTTCCACATTTTTCTTTCTGGGAGTGAAGGTTGATGATACGGGTATGTGGAAGAGAAATGATGTGACTGAAGTCTGAAATAAAGAAAAAACTTTTATGGGTGCAAGAACAGATTGGAAAGCTTAAATGTGAGCATTGGACTGCAATCCTAGCCTGAATGATAGCAACACAGAGTAGGGAAGGTGGAAGAAGAGCAATAGATGAGGCTCTGATTTGGCAGGGTTAGAAAAGCATGTGACTCTGGCTGCCAAAAGTGGCTGATGATGATCATACACCTACTAAATTTGGGAACTTCTGGTCTGTACTATCACACTATCATTTCTGCAAGTGTGTTCTTTCTGAATTCTAAGACAGTAAGTTATCTCGCATCTTTGTACCACCTACTATCTATTTTCTATTCTCTGCCAAAAACGTCTTGCCTTTCCTTCTTTCATGTGTAGCACTGACCTAATATTTAAACTAATGCATTTAGTGGCAGACTCACCATAAGCAGCACATTTTCAGTGTTTCAGGGTATCTCACAATGACTTGTAGAAAATGCTCTACAAAATTAAATTACTTAAGAAGAAAATAATTTAAGAATAATTTTCTGTTCTATAGTCAAGGTTTAAAACAAAAAAATTTTCTATAAACACAAATTTTATTTGATTTTATGCCTAGAGATTTGACTCACATAGATAAGGACATACACACTAGATGCAGACATATACACAAATTCAAAATTTCAAATGCATTCAGTACACAGGAAATTAACAAACAATTGTTTTTACATGGTTTAAATTTAAATTTAATTGGAGGTTTATTTCATAATAATAATGCCATATTCAAAGGCATCCATGTATAAATATGTACAGTGTTTGATTATGTACATGACAGGTCATAAACCAAACAGTGGATCTACACAACTATATCTCTTTCAATGAGAAATTAAAAATAATTTCAGTATGGATTCAGGTTGTATGTGTAATACACCAATATTAGTATCTTTATGTATATTAATATATTATTATTTTTATATATACAATACAAGCAATAAAAACTTTGTACAGTATATATTTGAAATCTATCAATATATGTTGAAAACCTACCTCAACTATCCAAATAAATACTATAAAACAGTGAGTGGAAAGCAGTGGGTTCAGTGATTGAAACATCCTACTGTTTATGTATTTAAATGCTCGCAGAATTTGGAACTAAATTAATGGATAAAATTAATTTCTGTGATCAAAATTGATCACAATTACAACATATCA
>JAOTBB010001192.1:25771254-25782875 GCA_025629985.1 Chamaetylas fuelleborni
ACAGAGATGTGCACTGGTCTTTCTGTTTGGGCCTTGACTGTGTCCCCCCAGCAGGGGCCAAAAACCACTCCACCAGAATGAGGCAGATGTTGACTGTACTCCTTTAACACTTCATAGTTTCAGAGTCTGGCTTAGCTCTCCTTTTGGGCAGTGATGGCCCATCAAGACCTGGTAAAGAGAAACAAACAAACAAACGAAAATTACAGTAGAAAAAAGACAGTAATCACTAAGCAAACCAAGGATCCTAACTGTCCAAAACTGCCAAACAGTGAAAATTCTATCTGGAAAATATATAGTGTACAATCTACTGCTTCCCTTATGGAGACAGCAGTCCTGAGAGTTATGGTTTTTTATCTCCTCTGCAAGTATGAAATATCTAAAATCTGCTATTTGCCTGTGGTATGCATACTGAAAAGACATTAATTCACACAACTGTTAACACATTTCAAAATTTAGTATTTATACTTGCAGTACTAAGGACATAATGATGATTGATGGAATATAAGGAATGTAAAACCTTTTTGCTTCTTTGAGGTCAATGGCAGAAGGATAGGCTGAAAGAGAGATCAAGATGGTTGAAGCTGTTCAAGATAAATGAAAGTTGCAGCTCATCACAGTGATCTCGCTCACAAATGCACTTGGAACCATGGAGTGCTGCTTTAGCTTAATTTTCTTATATCTTTTAAATCTGTAGCCCTTGCTTTTCCACTCAAAGAAGAACAATGTAAACACTCTGCTTTTTAAGTTATATGCCCCTGATGAAGTGAGTATATAATTGTTTAGCTTTAAAAATTGCTATTTCAGATCTTAGTTATGGAACTTTATTGAAATAAACAAGGACACTTCAACAGATCAGCAGTCTTTTTCTCTTGCTGCAAAGAATTTAATTTAATTCATTTAATCAATTTAATTAATTTAATCAAATTCACTACATCAAAAATATTTCAGTAGCAACACCTGATTTTATGAGCACAAGATTAAGCTTTTGCTGCTAGAATATGCAAGTGCAACTTAGCTAAATGAAGTGGAACTATGTAGTCTTTGTCAGTAGCGGGTTTGACCCCAAGGCTTCATTATTCATATTGTGAACTCCTGATGGGAGGACCTGTCCTTCTGTTTGCTTGAGAGATCCTTGAGCTTCTTTACAAATAATGAAATCACAACTTGAAGCTTCAGGGAAGAGGAATACTGACTGTGAGAGAAAGGGGTTTTTTAGAAATACAGGAAACCCTCACTTCAGCTGCCTTACAGGGGCTTAGAAAAAAATAGTTGAAGTATTTATTATGTATATTGGTCTTTAAATAAAGCTTTGAACAATGTGTATTTAGACCTCTGGAGATACTTTAACATGGGTGCCCCCATACAGCTGAGTTCACAGATGGATGGTCTTGCAAATATGAATGTATTTATTGTGTTTTGGGTAATAAAATGAAGGAAATAAAGTATGGGAAGAACATTTATGGTCTGTTTTTCAGATGTGCTGGGGAGAGGATTTACTGTGAAGGATCTAGGAAGATAGGAGTCTCACTGCTACCTTCTGGCAATGTGTCTCACCATGATGTGATGCCAATGAAACCATCACCTCTTGGAGAACCATGACCATCCTGGTACCTTCTCACCTGAGCAGCTGACCCACATGCAAGCCCACCTTACAAAGACAAGCAAACAGCCAAAATTTGCTTTGGCTCAATACCAAACAGCTAGGCAGTGCAGCTCTGAAGAATTAAGTACCATCGGTCACATTTGCAAGTAATTGGTGTGATTTTTACTCTAAACCTAAGTAAAATACAATGAGAAAAACAATAGTCTTTATCAGGAAGTGAAGGCTTAGATTCTTGAACGAGAACACAGGCATTTGATGAGTAACCTAGCTGAAAAGTCTTTGTCTGTGCCATTTGTAGTACATCATCATACCAATTTCAAGACATTAGCAGTCTAAGGAAGCGTCCCTCTCTCTTGGAGCAACCTGAGAATATGGCTAAACATATATACACTCCAGTATAGTGGATACAAGCAGATCACAAAGCAATGACTTTACAGGACTGAACTAGTCTGAATAGTCATTAAATGAATGTATAAATGTTATTATACAGTCAAATTATTGGTGGGAATTTCCAAGAGCCCTCCTGCTGCAGAAATTTTCAGAAGATGATAATCACAGTATCTCTTTTTCAACACAGAACCACACAATGCTAGGAATTATATACAGGGGAAATCCCTCAGGGCCAGATGTAATTCTAATTTATTCCCACAGAAAATGTGAAGAAGAAATGTGTTTCCTATTAGAGTTATGTATAGAGTTAATTGCTTTGGGACAGATAGAAAAGTAGATGCATTTGCAACTAAGCCAAGGACTAAATCTTTGAATTGCATGTTAATTTAGAAAATATGTTAATTATCTTATTTCAATTTTTCTAATCTCAAGAAAGCTCTGAAAGCATCCAAGATTTTGTGTCAATATGCTTCTACTGCCAGAAGTGCTACTTTGAGCTCTCTGTACATTACTGTATTGTAGAGTTGTGTTAAGAGAAACACAGGACCACCTTTCAGGTTGTCTAATCTGATACTACTTTTCTGCATGAGTGTTTTATAGATTCACCTCCAAAAAAAAAAGGAGTTCTGTGTTTTAGAGATATGTATGTCATGAAAGACTGGATGAATTCGGAAAAAAAAGTGATGTACAATGATGAATGAAATATATTCCTCATTACTATTGTAAAGAAATTGTCAGTGAATCAGCAGTAACGATGGTGATGGTGAATTACTACAGAGCTGACTCAGTTATATATTGTCAGGGAGGTGATAACTTTAACTGCTTCTTTTCTAATAGTGCAAAAATAGTTTAAGTGAAAAAACAACTGCTGACAAATATCCCCCAACTTGCTCATAGCATGTACTTCATTACTCTTCATCTGATCAAATAACCTGCCTTCCAATTGCTTGTAATATTTGTTGAGAAAAAATAGCCTTTTCCAGCACCTTGCAGGACAGACAAGATTTTTAAAAAACAATATTCTGTTAAAAAAGATGCTTCAACAGAGCAAGCATTTTTTTCTTTGTATAGATAATTTCAGAGAAGAATGGAATGTGCATTACTGTAAGTGGAATAAGAATTGTGTGCTTCCCAAAAAGTTACGGACCATCCAGAATACATTATTAGTAAAAGATCAACAAGACCAAGCAATTTAATCAGAGAATTTAGTTCATTTTGCTGAAATGTCCAAGGCTGGATTTTTTTCAAAATTATTTAGTCAATTTCAGTTCGTGCTGTTTATTTTAAGGATTACGCATAATTTAGTTAAATCTTATCCATTTTACTCAGTTGTTATGAAACAGTGAAATCATAGCAGTAATATTGTTTCTGTTCCCAAATGTGACAGCATTTCTGACAGCAATTATAAAATTCAGTTTTTAGTTAAGCATGCAGAAAGGCAATCTTACTTATGAAGGATAATGGGAGTAGCTCATATAAAGAGAATCTAAGAGAGAATATGAAATCAACATATTGCCGAATTTTTTATTTCATCTAGAAGGGAGTATGTATGTGAATTGTCTGGGTTTTTTTATTGAGAGGCGTGGAAGCAAATTAATTCTGTAGTAGTCACAACAGCATTTGGACCCCAACTTGGCCAAAAAATGAACTTATGTTATTTGGTTGACAAATATGTACTTCCACAGGTATTCATATTTCAAATAATCATCTGCAGAAGTCAGCTTTATATTTAAGTATTTTAAGCTGAATTAGTAGCTTTTGCTCTCCCATGCCATTAGTTGAAAATTTTCTCCGCTTTCATTTGGTTGAAGAGTACAAAAATAAAAAAACCGAGCAAAACCCAAGCCACCAACCTGAGCCTTCCACATCCTCAAGAATTCATTGCTCCTGCAAAAAGGCAGAGTGAAACCACAGGGTTTATTCAATTCCCCAGGGTGCAGCACTTGCAGTTGATTTTGTACTCGTATTGCCAGGCAATACGGAGCTCACTGAACGTCTCCTAACTTATGAATGTCACTGCAGTCCAGACTCAAGGGAAGTTGTTTATGACCAAAATATACAGGCACTGAAGTCTTTGTGTGCATGATACTCAGAAGGAGAAATCTGGAAATGAGAAGCTGACACAGAATTTTTGTTACAGTTATAATAAGAGATCATATTGTGATTTTTTGGTCTGGTGCAGACAGAATGTTTTCTATGAATTTCACACTGTCCCTCCTTCATTTTCCCTGTATTTGAAATGGGACCAATGTCTCACTGTTTTAAGCAGAATGGAAGAGCTAGTAGGGTGTTTGTAAAGCAATGTAGAAGAAACACTGACAGCTAATAGAAAGCCGAATTAAAGAGCTGTACTGAAAATGAAATAGAAATCTTTAGGAAGAAGTCCAAGAAATAACATCTGACAAAGGAAGCATGGGAGGCCTGACAGAAGGAACAGAAAAGCAGGATTATTGGTCTGTTTTTCCCTTTGTAGATCAAACCAACATGTCAGATGCAATGCAATCTGTTGTTTGTACAGGGAAAATTGGGGGAAGAAAGACTGGGAACATCCAAACTAAGAGAGTGTCATAAAAATTAGCTGTGTTGAGCCAAGAAGTAGATGGAGTGTGTGGATGGAAGCACAGGGGTTCATGAAAGGATCTGGCATTGAGCTCCACCAGTCTCCTAGGACAGGGCTACTGTGAGAGAGGATCCAGGCTGTTCTGCCATGCTCACGGGCAGATGGAAACAACATTTTGAATCTTTACAGGGAAGTGAAAAGACGTGGCAAAATGTCTAACATCCAACAACTCAACTTCATAATATATGAGTGGTGCATCAGTGAAATGAGCTTCCAGAGACAGCAGAGACTCAGTTTTTTTGTATTGCCTTTTCCCTGGGGTCCCTGTTGTCCTTACTTCAGTTTCAGCTTTGCTCTTTCCTTTTTGTCTCGTATTTCTTCATTTTTCCTGTACTGTCTTAATCTTCTTCTGTCCTATTCCTATTTCTCTCTTTTCTCCATTCACTTGTTTATTTCTTCTTTGCATTCCACAGTGTAACTATGCACTGATTTCCCCAAAGCCTTGCTGTGTATTGTTTCTTCAGTAAATGATAGCAGTGACAGCTGTTCAGCTGTGGTGCTCTTCTCCAGTTCTCTTGCCTAGAGGTAGTGCTCCTGTTTAGAG
This sequence comes from Chamaetylas fuelleborni, assembly GCA_025629985.1. NCBI lineage: Eukaryota > Metazoa > Chordata > Aves > Passeriformes > Muscicapidae > Chamaetylas > Chamaetylas fuelleborni. The sequence goes on from JAOTBB010001192.1 coordinate 25,776,412, forward strand.
AACCAAAATCAAACTGATGTCCCAAAACATACAAATAGAGACTTCATTAACAAAAATTTGACAATTAATGTAAGACAAAAAAATTCGTATTGTCAGACAGTGAACTAGAAGGCAGAAGATCCTGCCTGATAAGCCAAAGACTTAGTAACTTAGCTCTAAGAAAGATTCAGTCTTTTGTAGGTGTCAAGAAGACAGATGATGAGACAGATCTGAGGCAAAGCAGGAGAACCCCTAGGAGCTGTAAAGAGCAATGAAACATAGAGCAGTGTCCAAGTGCTGGGCATAGAGTCAATTTTCATCATGGTGGCTAGTATGGGGCCGTGTTTTGGACTCGTGCTGAAGCAGTGTTGATAACACAGGGATATTTTGGTTATTGCAGAGCAGCTGTTGCACATCATCAAGGCTTTTTCTGCTCCTCACACCACTCTGGCAGCAAGAAGGCTGGGGGTGCACAAAGAGTTGGGAGGGAACACAGCCAGGACAGCTGAGCCCAACTCAGCACAGGGATTTCCTATATTATATGACATCATATTCAGCAAATAAAGCTGGGGGAAGAGGGAGGAAGGATGGCACATTTAGAATGATGCCATTTCCCAAATCACTACTGTGTATGCTTGAGTCCTGCTTTCCTGGGAATGGGTGAACAACTGCCTGCCCATTGAAAGTGGTGACTGAAGCAAAGTGTTTTTGCTTCTACCCATAAGTTTTCTCAGTTTTATTCTTCTGATTCTCTCCCTAGTCCTGCTAGTGAGGGAGTGAGTGGGCAGATGAGTTGGTCTTAGTTGCTAGCTGGGTTTAAATGATAACCAGAATAAGAAGAAAAGGGCTTGTGTTGAAGATCCATCATGGAGCTCTGTAGGATCATTGTGAATGATCAGATCTGGGACTTCATCTTGTCATGCTGAATGGAAAGCAGAGAGGCCTATAGAAAGCCTATGAAAAGGAAGATTTTCTTCTTCTTCACTCTTAAATATTTGTCTCCTATGTGTTAGAGAGGGAGGAGCCACCAGAGTGACATGTCTGAAAAGATTTACCTAGGTGGGTAACTCATTACAAGCTTTTTTCTTCTTCTTCTTGTAGCTTAAGAAACTTTTAAAAAAGAGAAGAAAAGAACACTCTATGACTTGAGCTTGAGATATAGTGCTTTTCTTAGAGCAATAACAAGTAATGAAACAGGCTCAATAATGATCAATAAAATGATCAGCTTCAAATCTGGTAATTATCTGTTGGTTTAAAATGTACACATTCACACCCAGGTACAGGTACATATTTCCTCATGTGGCTAATTTTATAACATTCATATTTAAGTTTTTTGATGGATGGTTTCAGGCCTGTCATATTTTGTGGTTACAGGAGACCTGGTGAAAGATGAAGATGCTTCCCTCAGCAAGCACTCATTCTGTCTCACTGGAGTGAGATCTCAGTTTTTGTGCCTGGAGTATTCTGTCTTAATATGAGTCTGAAGAGGCTCTAAGGATTCAAGCAAGGCCAAGCAACTGAAGAGAACAGCAGAAAGTTATGAAGAAAAGAGAAAAACACAGAAGCAAAAGGAACATGGAAAATTTCCTCTCTTTTGGTTACTAACCACTAAATCCAGGAAAAGTGATGACTTATGTGGATTTATGCTAAACATGCTCCAGTCAACAGAAGGATGCGTGATCTGAGGTGCTCTCATCAAAATAACTTTTTCTTATCCTTTTCATCAGTGATATTTTCGTCTGAAAGGGAAAACATTCATTCTCCTCTACACTCATCTTAACTTGTTTTTGCAGAAATTCTTTGACCAAAGTGGTCTGTAACATCCAGGTGGGAAACGGGAGCTTTACAGTGGCCTGCCTGAAAACAGTTATGGTTAGTAAGACCACTTCTGGGATCTGGGACAGGAACAGCAGTGGCCTCTGCTTCCTCAGAGATTGCTTTGGTTCTACCACTGCTTATCTCATGTTGTGACCTGATGGGAAATGTTGCTGCCTGGGAGTGCCTGAGCTCCTTTCCCTCTTTTCTAATTTTTTGAGTCTCTCCATGTAGTGACATCTCCATCACTTTTGTATCCAGGTAACTGCTGGGCTCAGAGCCAGGTTTGACACTACCTCAGAAGCTTTACCACAAAGTCCTCAGACTCCTAAGATGTGAATTTGTCCTGTTTCCAGGCTGTGCACTACACACAGGCATAGGTAATGCATGCTGATGCAGTTCTACACTGTTTGTGAAATGTACAGGCTCAGGTCTATATAACCTCTGATCTTGTTGAATGGAACTTAAACTTCTGACTGAAGGCAATGCTGCTCTAATGTCTTTCTCATTTGTACTGCTCAAGGAAATCCTGTTCTCTTTGGTATTAGGTTTTATCTGTGCCATCAGTCTCCAGGAGAAAGACATACAGAAGCTCTGCTTAGGATTGCAGATTCTTTTTTTGTTATTATTAATGCTGAACATAACCACTTCACCTTTGTAGTTCGTTATTTTCAGAATTCATCTTCATTTTTCTGGAACTTGAGAAAAATGTGGTTTTTATGTCTTATTTAACGAACCGTGGTTCGCACCATAATGGAATAGCAAATGACTGTCAGATCACAGATAATATGCCATCTGTGATGTTATACTAAGTTGTTGGGCCAAATATTCTAGTATAAGTCAGCACAGCTTAATTTATATGAGCAGAGCCTTTCAATCAAACTTAAAAAAAAAGAATCCATCCACTCAAGCTATCTTCCTTCTTCTAATTGCAGGGCAAAGGGCAGATTTCAGAAATTGTATTAAAACCTCTGGGAGTGTGAAAGCACTACAGCAGGAAAGCAAGCAAAAAACAAATAAAACCAAACGTTTTAAAAGAAGTTCAGATATACCTTAAATATTTTTTTCTGCTGTGTTTTTTGTGTTTTGTCTACCTCTAAACATTAAATCACTCAGTCTGTAGCAGAATTTTTATCTTCAGTCCTCAAAATTTAATGCATGAACTGAGTCTTTTCATTTTTCAATGTATTAAGATTCTCAGGGACAGGCAGAGAGATTGCTGTGGACAGCAGATTGCTGAGACAACCCAGAGACCTCACAACCCTTCCAGTGATGGAGATACAATGTGGCCAGATTCTCACCAGACACGTGATGAGAGAAGCAAGATTTTGGTAAATGTTAGAGGCGCTTCCAGTCATTGGGCATTAGAGAACTTGGCTTTGCAGTGCCAGCATGGGATGTTATACAACCTGTCTCTGCTATAACATTTTCCACCATGCCTTGAAATATGTGGAGTCACAATTATTGCCAATATCAGGCACTGACAAGGGTAAGCATAATGTGAATGCTGTGACTGAACTGTCTGTAACTTAGTGAGGCAGGAGCCTCACAGCAGCTCAGCATGTGGGCAAGGGCACAGGCAAATGAGAGAGCAGCAGAGGTGTGTTCAAAACTTTCCCAAATTCTACACTTTATAGCAAACTGGAAAAGATTAAAATCTCCTCAGTAATTCTATGGGGGTGTGTGGGAGGGAAGCTAATCTAGGACCTTTTGGAAAGACCCAGCAATAATTGCAATGGTTACAGGTACACCCACAGTCTGTTTAACACTTGTCAGCAATAGAAATTCTGGACTGAGAAGGTGAGAACTGAAACTCTGCAATTTTTATCCTCTGAAAACAAAAAATAGCTTTCACCTTGCAGTGCATCAGCACAAACAGATCTGCTGACATCCAAGCACCCAGAAACATACTGCCAGCACTCAATCACTGTTTGGAAAACAGGCAGTTTTGGGGAAAAAAGGATGAGAAAATGTTTGGGAATGCGTGGCATGCAGAAAACCCCTGCTGGCTTCCGGCCACTCTGCCTGGGAGACAGGGCACAGAACTGCAGATTCTGCTGATAGCATCCTAATGTGTTAATTTTGCTGCTGCTTTCAGTGTTTTTCATCATCCTTGGTGAAAGCAAGAGAAAGACAGGAGGGACCTTTTACTGCTGCCTTTGAAGCCCACAGCAGGTTTTCCTTCAATTGCAGAATGTCAGAACCTGTGCTTGTCTGAACAATTGTGTGTTTCTGCAGCAGACTGCAATCCCCTAAAAGTTCTTACCTGAATCATAGGTCCCAGGCATAATCCCCTAACTCCACAAGACTTGGCCTTGGAGCTGGCACCCTGTGCAGATGATGCTCCTCGCTTAATGTGACCCACCACAGTGATCCCTGGATGTCCTGTTGATGGCAATGCCCCCCATTCTCTGTGGCTCCGTGCCTTCTCCTGAAGTCCTATTTGGCCCTTCTTGGTTTTCACTTCCACACTTGCACTCACACTGGGGTGCCAGGACTATCTGTAGCAGAACGTGCCAGGTCAGGGCAGGAGAGATCATCTGGGTGGGTTGGTTATCTCCCTTGCTGACCCTTTGGTTCTGGTCCTGCAGCAAAATGTTTCCTTGCAGGGAAAGTCACAAATTATGTTCTTGGTGACAATTCCCTGCTCTGACTCTGGTGCCACAGGCTGTCTGAGGGATGTGACCCTTGAGCTGAATGTGAAAAGCAAAAGATTCTCACACTGTGTGCACCCAGAATGAGTTTTATCCTCGGACAGAAACGGCATTGAATATGTTCATTGGAAGAATAAATCCAAGCTTGAGCATCACACTCACCCTGGCTGTAAGCACAAACTGGTTCACATCTATGTGCAAGGTATGTCTTGCATCTATATGCAAGGGACCCTGTGGTCCCTCCCCATTTGTGGCAGGAGGGATCAAGGAAAAATCTGTAAGGAAGAAAGCCTTTACAACATCCACCACCAACTTTTCAAAGCAACAGTTTGTATCCATTTCCTATCTCACTGACATAGGCAAGTAAGATGAGAGCACTCCAGTTTTAAGCTCAAAAGCATTAAGAAGTGTGTGGCACTGAAATGAAAAATACACATATATGATTTCTACCCCCAGGAGATGCATGCTTTCCTACCAGGTAGATCAAATTTAAATAGGTACAAATAAACATTTACGTAACAACAAAATGTGCTGCTTCTTACAAGACTGTAAGAAACAGCATACTGTAGAAGGAATCTGTAGGAGCTGAAGTGACATTGTTTTTTCTGGTGGTAACAATACTCAAGCAAATAAAGCACAGGACTTTGACAGCACATCCAAGATATGCATTACTGCTTAAGGCACTTAGATGAGATGGGAAACAATCCTGCTGGAGCTATTCCATATCTGAACAAATGCAAAGTAGTAGAGTTTGTGTGCACAGAGCTAACAAACGCCATCAGGAAGCAGGAGGCTCTATTACATGTTTTCACAATACATGTCATACATATTCCTCTCTATCATGATGTGATAAACTGTTTGTTTGTATCCACAGACTCACATACTGTAAAACAATCAGGTTTTTTTGCATTGCAAAGCAGGTTGTCACTGCAGATTCTTCAAGCTTTCAGTGACCTCTGTTTTGACCATATTGTTGCTGTTTGTCCTTCTGGAAAACATGTGGCAATATCGCAAGTATCAGAGCAGGAAGAAAGAGACATCGCTAAAGCAGAAGTTTAACTGCCTCAGTCCCTGCTCAAAGCAGAGCAGGTGTTAGACATCTGCAGCCTTGACATGGAAGCATTTCCCCTTCCTCCCGTAACACCATGCAAATCTCAGTGTTATCTAGTGGCCTTGCACTCTTCTGCAGCCTATGGTCCCATGTTGTGTCATGGATTGTTTAAAGCAAATAGAATACATGTAGATTCTCTCAGCCTTTTCCTATAATTGAAAAAATACCAGATGACCAGTCAATTTTATTTTGCTTTTTATCCAAATTTCGTGCAACTTTGCAGAAAATTTCTAAACCTCAAGAACCTCATACAAGAAAATGTGTATGTGCATTTTGTCAAGATGAAAACACAAGGACATGGAAGTTAGATAATCAAATGAAAAACTTACCAGAAAATCAGTGGCAGTACCAAGAACAAAACAAAACATAAAGAAGCCCTTTCTCAGCAACCATCTTGTACCAGCCATTGTATTATAGAGTCTTCATCATGGTCCTTAAATGCAATGCATAGAAGTGTACAATTGCTTCCACTGATACTCTACCATTAACAGTATTTTTCGGTGCAGATGAGAATATAATTTTTCAATGTAGATTATTCCCAGTTTGTATCAACTGTTTCTAAAACCCTTAAGTGAGCCTCCAGTATTCCAATATTTTGTGCTTTGAAAGCAGTATCTTCAACAAATTTTACTTTATGATCAGGAATAATTTAATAATTTCTTTTTCAAGTGAGATATTGGGATAACCAGAAAAGACGACCCTCTTCTTAAGGAAAGTCTAGTAAGACAATAATTTTCTTAAATTACTGTCATGCAAGTTGAACACTAGAGGTCATATTTAGATAACCACTGACATACTGCAGAGCACATCCAGGGAAAACCAACCACACACTCATCAATGACCTATGAATTTTAAACAGTTTCCAGAGGAACAGCAATGATTATCATAGTATACAGGGCAATAGC
>JAOTBB010001192.1:25795572-25806640 GCA_025629985.1 Chamaetylas fuelleborni
CGGTGTTAATCAGAAAAATGTTTAACTGATAAACGAATAATAACCATATGCATTAACAAGCTGTCTTTTTACGCCAAAGATACCTATAGTCCTGTTTTTAGATACTGGTGCTACTACCATATGGTTTAACCTATGCAGATAGGAAAGTATTTTCTAATGGAGCTGATAATATTCATAATATAATCTGCTGTGAATTTTGCATATATAAATCCTGCTTGTCCAGAATCTTGTTACAGGCTTCACTAACTTTATCCCAACAGTTTCAGCAAGATTCACTGGGTCGTTGCTAAAATATAGAGAGGAACTGTGTCATATAGGAATCAATGTATTTCATTTGTCATCTGCCAGTATTGAAGCCTGCTCCAGCACACCAACCTGTGCCGTGTTGGGAGAAGAATTGCTGGGGCTGTTTTTGTTCCCTTCAAACTGCATTGTGTTTAGGGTTACACATGTTTATCTCTACTCGTCTGTGTATATGATTAGTCTAGGAACAATGACATTTAAGAGGTGGTAAGATGGTTCCTGGATCTCACTTGGAAAAAAACAAAACAAAAGAAAACATTCATGTCGTGCAGTACATAACAACTCTGAGGCTGATCACTCACATCAGTAGTAGGATGGACTCAATTGTATATCTCTTGTTTACATTTTTGTAGACATCAATAATGTCTTTCATGTTGATCATAAATGCATCAGAATGACCAGAATTGCCATGTGAAATGAGTGATTGAATACAAGAGTGTTTCAAATATTACATGAACACTTTTATTGAAGCAGAATGCAGAGGTGGGGCAAGAAATAGGACAGGCGTCCATTTCTTTGCATAAGGAGAACTCGCTCATTTTATGATTAAGTACTTCTTCAAGCTGCTGCTCTTTGAAGTGCAGGGTCCTCTGCAGGATGCCCAGAGCCTAGACAGAGAGGCTACAAATGGTGGGCAGACGTTGCAGAGGGCTGGCAGGCAGCTCCAGCTGCCCCACTCCAAATCCTGCTCCTGCACTTCTGCCCTGGGACAGCCTCCTGCTCCCACCCCTCACTGAAACAACTAGTGGAAAGGACTTTCTGCCTCCCTCCCTCTGGTGTCTTTCTGAGGGTTTGTCCATTAGAAGGAACGAACCACCACAAATTCAGCCCAGTTTCTGGGTAAGTTGTAGATTCGTTTTGCTTTGGGAGCAGCCAAAGGGGGTTCTGCCAAAGGAGGTGGAAATAACTTGTTTCTTGAACTCCTTAGCTGAATGTTGCCACTCTCTAGCCTGGTACGAGTTAATAGTTTATTTGGTTATACTAACTCACAAACAGTTTGTTATCTGTTCATAACAAAGGTGTGCCAGGTCTTGCAGTGAAAACCATTTACCACATCTTCTCCTTGGGATGTCTGGGTTTATTTTTATGTGACTGTATACAGATGCAAATTAAAGACATGATTTGGACAACTGTTTTGACAGTTATGTGTCAAACACCTGGAATACCAGTTTTTTACACCAAGTAAGACCTATAGGAGTCTTCCAAACACACATAGAAAATTACTTAAGCTCTGGGTTTGTGGTGGTATTTTGTTCGAACTGCAGGGTATTAGTCTGGATTGCAATCACTTGTAAGTTTTTGGTCTGGTTGGTTCAGAAATTCAGTTTGCCATGTAGGTAAAAGCAAGCTGCAGCCTTTAGGTACAGATTTTATTTCTGAAGATTATAAACATTTGTGTATTCTCTAGTAAATCCTTTTTCTGAGACATTGTCATACATAAAATACATAAATATGAACAAATTTGCTCAAATCATAGTAGGTGAACAAAAGCAGGTGAAAACAGTAGGTGAACAAAAACATACTGTTTTAAAACACAGCTCTCAATAATAATTCCAAAGAGCTTGTTTAAAGGAATGCTTAGTAGTTTGACAGTAAAAAACAGACCTTGAATTTTGAATTTCATTCTTATATTTTACCTATTAGATTTACTTCCTTTAAAAATACATTTCTGCAATCGTTTGAAGTTTATTTATTTTTGCTTTGTATAATTTATTGCAAGAACCACTGTAACATGATTTAGTACAACAGGAGCTTGTAACAGAGCTAATATCTTTCTTGAGATGTCAGGAAGACGATTTTTTGACTGACATGTTATTCCTACATCACTGAGATATTTACAGCAGAGAAAGGTACAGTCTGAGTCTGTACTGGGTGCAGATTTGCTCCTAGTTTACAGCACAAATTAAATATTTGTGCGATGAATTTTCAGTTATTCACCCCAATATTTGTGAGAGACTGGACTGTTAATGGCTAATGACTCAACTCTTGAAATTACAAAAAATACTCACAAAAGAAGCCAAGAAAAAAAAGAGACAGTTTGTGTTTATTTTGCTTAGAATATTACTGCTTCTACTGCTAATAGCCATATTTATGTATATAACATAAATAAGTAAATGGTCAGTCAATGCATGTATTTGCTCAGAGAATTATTTAAAGCCATTATTTCCACTTCATATGTGCTCAGCTATAATGAAATAAAATATAGAAGAATATTACCTTTGTTTGGAAATAGAAAAATAAAGCTACACCAGTAATAGCAGAGAGGTTACAGAAACAATATGTAGCCCTGGAAATCCCAGGTGAACAGGTCTGGTACAAAAAGCATTGAAGCTAAGAGAAATCTTTCTGTAAATGTCAATTGTCTTTTTATATCTAAGACCAGCTTCTTTAATGATGTGAACTATTGAGACTTTTTGGATACAGAATAGTAGCACATTCCTAGTAACATTTTGGCACATGTATTGTACATTTCTAACTGAGAGATAATTTGAAGCTTTGAATGTCAAGGAGGTTTGTTTGTTGGTTTTTTAAATTGTTTTTCATTCTTACAAACAAGCACATCAGCAAGAGCCTTGTTTTAGGACTACCAAGGTCTAGAGAAGATAGTGGAGATTTGAAAGACATGATGTGCACGTCACAGATAAATGCAGTTTTGTGTCCTTAAGGTGTTGTTACTAGGAGTGCCAAAGAGATATACAGGATTTAGAACAGGAGAAGCATGAGAGGTTGAATCATGGAAGCAATCCAAGACAAGCCCCATACACAGGGACAGAAGAGTATGTATCTCAGACAGCACTTACATTGTTTTCAGTCTTTGAAACTGCCACGACTCAATGGTGCAGAAAGATTTCTGAGTGGGCTGCTCCATTCTTGTGCACATGTCAGCAGAATGGCACCATAAGAAACAAAAGCAGTAAAGGCTGGATAAGGTAATGGGGATTTTCTGTGGCTGTGGTTAAAGGACACAAATCAGTGGTGTGTAAGGACACATCTTACTTACTAGTTGATAAAAAATGATCCACAGTTTCTGATCACCAATGCATGTTCTTCAGTACCAACTAATCCAATCAAACTGCTCCTTCAAACAGACCTTATAAGTGCTGTGACAGTGCTACAGGTTGTTAATTATTAATTTGTTTGATGGCCTGATTTTATAACCCAACAAACTTTAAAGAATAAACCACTATTAAAACCAAACAGTTACTTTCTTCTTAAGTGCAGTAGTTTTCTTTGATCTAGCTTACGATCTCAGAAGATCACTAAAGAGAAATGAATGTCATCTTGGAGAAGAAAGAATTATGGAGACACAAATAATGCAAAGCCTTTGAAAAGAAAGAAACAAATCCAGGGGGGAAAAAGAGACACAAATTTAGTTGGAATTCTTCATTTTGTGCTGAAAATTTGTTATTCTGAAATTGAGAATGCAGTTTTCCATTGCTGTAAAAATGCATTGGCATTTTATAAATTATATTCAGATTTTTATCCAATGAAGAGGCTTAAGTTAATCCTCAGCAGTTATTTAAAACATACATTGAGTTGCACACCGGACGTGTATTTTTTGTTTATATCTACCTGACAGGGACTAGTCCTTCTTGCTTGACTTCTAAAATACTAATGATCCAGTGAAAATATTACTTAATCTTTGGTTTAGTTCCTTCTAAGTGTAAAAACGTTTTGATTTGCTTCATAAAACAAATGGTTTTATACATATTACTCTGCTCTTGATAAGTGAAGCACAGCATTTTCTTTTTCAACCAACAATTCTTAATGTACTGTAAAAACTTGTCATGTCACTGGTAGTAATTAAACTAAGTAAACATGTAATAAACAAAAATATTTTTTGTGCTCTGGAGGTTAAGGGAAGAAATTATGTGAATAATTTTTTTTTACTTTCATTTCTAATTTCCTGGTTTTTATGTTAGAAAAAACCCGTTATTATTTAAATATAGGATGAAAATACCACTCTATTTTTAATTTCTCTTCCCTTCCTCCCTCTTCTACCATGAAAGCTAAAACACGAACACATTTTCCTTCTACTTTGTGAATGTGCAGAAATTAATTTGATTTAAAGGAAAAAATCTCAGGGTAAAAAGTGTGTTTCCTGAAAACTTATTTTTCCCTTGTCAATCTTCAAAAAAGTAAACTTGGAAACACTCAACTTTTCATCTGCATATGCTCATTAGAAACACTAGAATTCAGAGAACACTGAAAAATACAAAGTTGAAGATTTGCTTAATTACTAAAAGCGACAAGGTAAAGAGAGGTCCTACACTGATAACATCACCTTTTGCTGAGAGCTTGAGACAGGTATAACTGATTTGAAAGGGAAAGTAAGGCTGTGAGAAGGAGCATACATTTTTAGCTGTTTTTCTTGGATGATGCTGTAGTAGAAGGGACGCTGATGCACAGCAAGTAGGCATCACCCACACAGTCCTCTGTCTGGAGGCCTGGTGAAGAATAGACACTGCCTAATTTCCCTGCATGGAAGAATCTTGGTCTTCCCACAACGGGGGACTGGATGTGGTGGCTCTGGGAGAGAAGCCTGTGGTTTTGCCCCTTCCTACTCTGACACCAGCCCCTCTGATAAGCCACGAGTGTGTTGACTGGGAAGGAAAAGAAGATTCCTAGCCTTCCTTTTAATTCATTTGTTGCTATTCCTGGTTGTGAAAGAGCCACTTATACTTCAGTCTTCCCTTTTTAGGGTTGCACTGTAACTCTTAGACCCTTTTTGCAGTGATGAAAGACTTCCTGTTTCATGTGGGCTCTATGCTGGATCTGCTGCTAAACACTTCGTCAATTGGAAAGAGTAAGGCATGTAGTGTTTCAGCCTGGTGTTTCAGCTCCAGATAAAAATTACTTGAGGGCATTATTTGAAAAGGGGGCATCTGTCAAACGATACTTCAGGTTAGCATAATATTTTTCTACTAGCCTGCTTTTTCTTAAAAGTATTTAGAGTACATGTGTAATGAAAACAGTATCAGGAGGGGGAAAGGGAAGGAATGACCTGTTTTTAGAGCATCTGTCAGCTTCTAAGGAACAGCAGAAGTTGTTTGAAGCATCTGGTAGGCACCAGCCCATGCTGGGTCAGTTCCTTAGTGCAGATTTCTGGAGCTGTGAAGATCATCCTGTATTTGTCCAAAACCATTGTCCTGTCATAGGAATTCCAGAGAACTGTAGAGGACCTCCTGGAAGAGCAAGCTGACAACAATTTCTTTTTAAGTTCACCAGAAATTAAGCCCATCCATTTATAAATGAGCAGTAAAATATATTTTCTATAGAACCATAGAGCCAGGAATCATGCCAGTATGAATGCTATATCAAACAGTTTTCCTGCATAATTCTGCACTCACAATATGAAGTCACCAAGATTTCTGGAAGAATTTTATGTGTGTTGGCAGCATTTTGTCAGGATGCCACAGAAAGAGTCACATATATCAGAGAAATGGAGATCACCAACTCCTCTTTCCTCTGCCAGAAAAATGGAAATACTAATCTTTCATTCTAAACACATTAATTGATTTTTTCGCATCCAACAGAAAGAGAGCTCCACCTAAACCACAGCCACAGGTAAAGAATACAGTTGAATGACTATTACTGGATTCTACAGGACCATGACCAGGACTCAGGCTTCACCCTGGTGACTTGCTACAAGAATTTTGACTAGTTTGTTTCCTGCTAAAAAACAATGAACGGGCTCCCACTGGAAGGCAGTGAATCTGGTTAGGACTGTAAGTCATGGCAGAATTCACTGGGTAATGTTCCAATGCCCAGACCAGAGCCTTACCTGCTATTCCTCATAAAAGACGACAATAATTCCTTAATATTTTCAGGTTTTCGTATCACATACTTAACACATTTCCCTGTTTTTTTCCAGGGAAAAGGTCCTGGGGGTGGGGTTATGGAGGTGTGGGTAGGGACTGGTAGAGACATTTATATTAATACATACGGTGATTTCTCACAGAACTTCATTTTATAATGCTAGTTGGCCATTCTTAGTCAGGCTGTACAGGCACAGTGGTTTGATGCGATTTTTTTGTTTCCTTTTCCTTGTGATGAAGATCTGAATTGAGTTAATATTCAGAGCAAGTCTTCGTCGTACTCATGGTGAAGGATTAATACTAGAGTGGGAAATGTTCAGAATTTCAGGTTTCAAACTATGCTGATTTTCTTCTCACTTTTTTTTTTTTTTTTTTTTTTTTTTTGCAAAATGTAGTTGCTTATTTATTTGTGATTCTAGTCAATGTTCCAGTATCTGCTGGTGATACTTGGCTAAGTCTGAGCTGTCTTTCTCACTCAATATGCTAGTTTATTGAATTCAGTAAAACTAGCATTTTAAAGCTGTTTCAGTTTAAAATAATTAACCTCAAGGATTTTTCTCCATGTTGACCAAAGGAATTTGTTTTCTAATTGATGAAAATTGCAGAAGCAAGATAAAATTTGCTTTGAATTTCAGATTTTCTGTAGTTTTGGCAAGAAATTAGTGCTTGTTTTTAAAACTTTCTACAAGTTAACGAAATCATTAAGAGCAATATGCAAGATGTGTTTTGGGGATCAGAGAGTGAAAGTATTTTTGTTGCTCATGTCAAGGACATGACTCAAGTTTGGCATCACAAGTGAAGGGCAAAGGCAGAGAGGAAGGTATCTTATATTGCTCTTGCAGGTACTTCATATGATCAGATAAAAGTGCCATTCTGTGCTGGGACTGAAGAAGTAAACACATTATCTTCAAAGTAAATAAAATTATCGTTAAAGAATGAACCCTCATTGAATGAAATTGTGAGACGTATATGCAAGCAATATTTTTTCTGGACAATAAATACATATTCAGAATAGTTTCAAAGCTTTAACAGAGGTTTTGTGCTCTGGCAGGTTGGAAAGCAGAACTCCCTAATCACAGTGCAGATGTATCAAAAGAAGTTTCTTCCAATGCCTCAGCAATTTGCCTTAAGAGCTTTTTAAAATGCTGTCTTGTTGATATGATTATTATTTTTTTCTTGTTGAGTCTCAACAAAATAAACACAATCGTGTCCTAAGAACAGCACTGATATGTCTAATTCCTTTACTGTGTTTTCTGTTGTACTTAGGCTCAGAGGGAAACATCTAAGTCATTACTAAGCCAGCTTAACTACAAGTGAGTAATAGAGGCTAATAAGATTAATCAGTCTTTGCAGCCAAGCAGCTTTTCCAGCAAGAAATCTGCGCAGTCTCTAACTGAAATAAAATTTATTCATCTTTCCTCAATGAATAGGAAAGCATTATCTGGTAATTAGTTTTAATAACTGGACACCAAGAGAAGTGCTGTCTGTTTGGTCTCAGATAAGTTTTTATAAACAGAAACACGCACACAAACACACACACACACACACACATAAATATACACTGCCTTCTGTCACTTTGTGGGTGAAATCCTCTTCTTTCAGTTCTTGTAGGATATAGCATGTCTTACTGAAACACATGGTACCTACCACTTTAGCAACCTTTGGTTTCACTATGAGTTTTGAATTGTGTGAAACAAGGAATTGAGCACAAAAGAAATGCAAAAAGCAATGGTCCTGCTGAGGACTAATAATACTCTTCCATGTTAAAAAAAAATAGCCTTTCATTAAAACTTTATCTGTTTTGGAACCTTTTTATGGAATGACTTCCATACAATCCTTTTCTCCCTTGCCCCTTTTCCGATAGTATGTGCACGTTTTATCTGGTCCCCTCTTTTTTGAGGTATACACAGTGCCCATAAGGTGCCATCATCTGCTGTGGGGGAGCCAGCTGTCTGCCTTGAAGAACCAAACTGAAGGTGGCTCTTAGCTCCCTTTAAGACAAAAAAGAGATGGGAGAAGAGCAGACCATCTCTCTGGCCTCCACATAGGTGATAAGGACACTGGGATTACAGTAGGAAGGAAAGCTCAGTGTATTTCCTTTTAAAAGGTCATGAATGCCAGTGAAAGGTTTGCTTTCAAAATAACAGCTCAAATAGGAGGGTTATGGAAGGGCATGCTTTTTTGATCATTCTAATTTTGGATGTTCTTCATAGCTCTGTTATTTTTCTTAAAATAACAGCTCAAGCCCTCTCTGTTCTGTTCATTGTGTTTAATGATTGTACATTGTAGGTGGAAAGATTATACCCAAAGTGTTCTTTAAGGATGCTACACTCTATCAAACATTGCTATTTTACTACAAAATCCTTCCCAATATTTGCATTATTAATTTGTTCTTTTCTTCACCCTATCCGTTTTCATATCTGTATGGAGAGAAAAAAAATCCTAAAGCTTCGTGGATGTTATTTGATAATTTCCCAGAGGAAAAACTATTTAACACATAGCATTCCTACAGCGCCAAAAATGTATTATTTTAATTTGCAGTGGCAGATATGGGATAGAGAGGAAACAGGGATGGAGTGATAGGACTTCTATAAACAATGATTAAAGTGACTCCACATATTTCATGAAGGCAGGGACACATCCATGATTCCAGCCTGTGACATGAAATCACCTTATCAACTTAAGAAAAGGAAGAAATTTTTCTAATTGTCATCATCTCACAGTAGTCTAATCCCAAATCTTGTTCTCAGCTACACCCTAGATATTCCGTAATTATTTCAGTACAACGCAGATGATGTCAGAGAGAAAATTAAGTCAGCTGCTTAGGATGGGTAATTAATTGAGCTGGCCAATCCATCATTAATTCCAATGCTGAGTGAGGGCAGGATCAAATTGCATTTTTCACCCTGTCTGCTGGCACCAGTTATATTTTGCGCATTTTGAACTCTTCTACTGCATGTGCTACAAATGTCACCATTAGGGCCAAGCTAATCTTGTCAGCCCTGAGCTTTGAGCAGGGTCTGAAAACCCAGGATATCTATGCCCACGTGCTCTTGGGAAACAAGTCCTGTAAGAATACTTACATGTAACTGAATATATGCTGACAACATCAAATTTTGGGAAAAAAACAACAGCCACAAGATGGGAGAGTGATTAATTTCCCTCCCGAGAAGTTTGGACCAACATCTCTAACCTCTTAGAGGAGTTCCCTAGCTGAAGCCTGTACTGGTGACTCTGGTCTCCCTTGGCTGGAGCTGGACCTTTAGACTAATAAAAGTGCAAGTGTCAAGGGGCAGGGGGCAGAGGCAAGTCAGATGTGATCATTAGCGGATGCAGACTCCAACCCTCTCGAGTTTGGTGAAAACTTCAGGTTACAATCTGTTTGCAGGAAGTTTTTTAAGATGCCTGAAAATCAGGCTGGAAAATTGACATAGTATGCCTTCCTGTTTCTTGTGTTCTTCACAAACCAGAGTCTTGGGTTAACTCCAGTGCTAGCCTGAGCTGACATGCCTGGTTTTACATCCTCCTGTGCCTTTCCAGAGGCTCTGTTTCCTCTAAGCTACACTTCACAGGTTTTTGTGGAGAAGCAGTGAAAGGCAAGAGGCTGGGCCAGAGCCCTCCCTGCTGTGGGCAGGGATGGGGCAGAGCTACATGGTGGACCCAGGGGTCTGCTGTTCCCTCTCCCTTGCACCCCAAAGCAGCTCTGAATTTTATCTCAGTACCAGCAAACCAGGCAGATGCAGGTGCTCAGCTGAGGACATAAAATCTTTGTCCTCTTACACACTTTTAGACCATATAATTTGCTGTGCCTTAAAGGCTTCCATCATGTGTAGCTATGGTTTAGGATGACTTTGTGTGAGCAGCTAACACTTTAGAGTCTGTTGACTTAACATTCATTTCATTTTCGGGTTGTCTCTGTGTTGCTGATCGTTTTAGCAAACAGAATACAGAAGTAGAGAGGGAGTGAACAACAGATGGAATATAGAAGTGAAGGGGGAAGAACATGTAAGAGGACTAAGAAAACTCATAAAGAGGAAGAAAAAAAGGGAAAAAAAGGAGGAAGGAGGATAAGAAAAAGAAAAATAAAGAACCCAAACAGGAGCCTAAACTAAACTCAAAAACTACTTTGCTCATAACCTGAAAAAACTAGAGAGGTCCACAGGGCCAAGTACTGCTAGAGGCATTGCCAGCAAGCTGCTAGGGTAGATGATCTGTGGGTAACCCAGACATACTGCTCTGTCACCCTCACCCACTCCATTGTTAGGCAAGGGAAGAGTAGAGAGAATGATTGCAAAGGTGTCCCAAGAATAAGCACACATAAAAGCAACAAGAGGGATAGCAAATCATTTTGCTAAACTGACAGCTAACCACTCACACTGGAAAGAAGAAATATATCTGCAGCTACCTTGCTACAACATTTGACAACTTTTTTTTGGTTTAAATCTAATCAATGCAAACATGGAACACAAATTGTGCCATAAACCCTATAAATGCATCTGATACCACAAATAGCACCCCACCTTTGTCAGGCTGCAGGTGGGACTGCTCCAGACCTTCAGAGGAAATCTGAAGATCTAGTTTAATACTTTCAGTAATTATCAAAACAAAAATCATTTGTAGGTTATGGAAAAGTGAATGTGTATCATTTTGATACTATTTTAAAGCATTTTCTCTATTATAACAAATACCAAAGTAACTATACTCTTGTGGAAGTGCTCATAGTGTCTTGCTCTCTAAAAATGAGTACGAAGAATGAAAGAAATGAAAACAAGTTAAGCACAAATCCAAGATGAGTTCAAAGACTATAGTTAGTGTAGGCAAATGGGTATGTTAAACTTCTGCATTTCTTAGCTAATGTACAAATAGTTATGCAAGTTAAAATGTTAACATTCGGGAGGAGCAAAGACAATTCAGGGAAACTATTTCTACTCCACAGTTTTCTGTGG
>JAOTBB010001192.1:25830426-25842828 GCA_025629985.1 Chamaetylas fuelleborni
ATGGCATTACTCCACAATTTTTACATACAGTTGATTCCACATGAAAGTACCTAACTAACAGTAGTAATGCATGTATTTTTAGAATGAATAGTAATCAGTTCTACCCACTTAATGCTTCAGATCATATTCCTTACCATTTAACGGTTTTTCCTTCCTGTACCCTCACAGTATCAGCTGTATCATTCTAAGAACAGAGTAAATGGGTTTATGTATGATCATATCTCTTCAGAATGCTGTGGAACCAGTCAGGGAGTTGTGTACATTTCAGGGGTTAAAATAATTCTGGAATTCAAAGTGTAGACAGATCAGTGCGTACGTATAAGTATGTCAGTGACTTGGGGTAGACGAAATTCTTCAAGACATTGGTTAGCTCTAACTTAACATTTTCTTAGTATTCCACCAAAACAGAATGAGCTTACTTTGTAACTTGCTGGCAAAAAGCAGTAAGTATCTAATAGCAGTGTAGGTGTAAATGCTTGTTCCTGTCCAGAATCTATCCCCACTGTGAGCATGGGCTGAACAGTTTGGTTTTAAAAATCACAAAATGAAACACAGAAAAGATTCAATATAACGATATAAACTTGGAAATGAAAGCTTGTGTAAAGTGTAAATTAAGAACTTGCATAAGAGAGTAACAAATGTGTAGGCCCTAAAACATTTCTTAAAATTACCTAGTAATTAGTATTATAGAGCTTTTTTAAAATTGGAGATAACCATCAGCAGTTTGTCTAACCTAGCTTGTAAAAATGTTAATTATTAGCAAAAAAGGAGCTGATTTTAAATAAAAGCAATATTGACATTTGGGAAAAACTTTTGTTTTGCACCTACTGCTCAATTAAATCCTTCTCAAACCAATCTCTGTGGTTTTTTAATGGGAGTTACTTTGCCTATTTAGTTTTAGTCTAGTTGTGGTAAATTTGGAATTCAGAGATGTGTACTAGTGGTTTTTTTTAAAACATCATCTCCTTTCAGATGCTTGCCATGGTCTATGAAAATGTGCCATCTCTAAAACTTTTTGCCTATCTTTTAAGGAATGCTGAATTCTTTCCATAAATTTCTCATAATTTACTATGATTAGAAATGGTGATTGTGCTACAACTTATTAGTAGCATTATATATATGTAGTGCAAAAATGGACATTGATGTGATTTGAAAAGGTATTGTCAAGACAAGCTTAAATGTGTAAAAGAAGTACCTTAGCTAGATTGCACAAACTGTGTATTCAGTAACATTAGAAGCAATAAAAACAACAACAATAACAATTGTAATGATAATTTACCTTTTCCTGAAAACTCAGGTTTGAGCATTGTGATTTTGATGGGTTGAACATAACAATGGAATTTTGCATGCTCAATTTGAACATTATAGCTATTCTGTCTAACTGTATGCCATTCTGGTATCTCTAGAAAAGCAGGAGATCTCCCATAGTGCTGTATTTTAAAGTAATCATCTTTAAAGTATTTCTTACTTACGTTTAGTTTTTTTTAGGCACTGTATACTTCCTTAATTTGTTGTTTCAGCCAAAATTGAGACAGGCACCTCTTCTGCTTTTTTTAATTTTTCTGACATTCTGTATTATATCATTACAGCACATGAGAATGATATTAATTGTATGTCCAACACACTTACACGGTACGACAAGGAAGCAGAAGTTGCCAGGATGACTCGGAGGCTGGGTTTATCTGGTGAATCCTGTGTCTGATACTGAGCTCTATCTGAGATGAAATAAAACCAGAGTAGAATAGTGATACATAGATGTAACAAAAAAAATTCACATGACATCTAGAAGAAAATTATCTGTATTCTTACTGGAAAAAGGACTAAATGTATTTTTATGTCCAGTTCCTATGTTCTTCTTCTTGGTAGACTGCCTGCACTTCATGTCTTCAAAAAGTCATCTCTGTAGGAAACTTAACATCTCTGTTCAGGACATTCAATCTGCCTAACATAGCGCTGATTTATTTTTTTCCTCCACTGCAGGTCATAACTACTGCAGATTTTTCCAGTTGTTAGTCCATGGGAGTAGGAAATGTATAAAATCTCTGTCTCAGAGTCACTCAGCCTTGTCAGGGAGCTCTAGTTGACCCACCTTCGAGAAGTGTTAACACTGAGTTCAAAACAGGTTGCTCAAGGCTTTTTTCAGTCCTGTCTTGAAAACCTCTAAACATCAGAAATGGCACAGCTCAGTCCTTCTGAGGTGCAGCCCTGCCTTTGAGCGTATCCCCTGGTTTCATGTCCTCTGCAAACTTGACTGATGTGCCTTCCATCCCTTCCTCTATGTCACTGATAGACGTGTTAAACACAGCATGATGCAAGATAGACTCTTGTGATGGGGTTCTTCATACTGTCTTCAGATAAAGTATGACTCTCTTACACCTTGCAGTGAGGGATTTTGGGTGTATTGGTGGATGACAAGATGAGCAGGACCCAGCAATTTGTGCTTGCAGACCAGAAAGGCAAACATATCATGGCGTACATCAAAAGCTGAGGCCAGTGAAATGACGATGTTCCGTTATAAAAAGGCAAAGTGCTAGGCCCTGCCCTTGGGTCACAACAACCCCAGGCAGTGCCACAGGCTGGGACAGAGTGGCTGCAAAGCTGCCACAGGAAAAGGACCTGGGGGTGCTGCTGACAGCAGCTGAACATGAGCCAGCAGTGCCCAGGTGGTCAAGAAGGCCAATGGCATCCTGGCCTGTCCCAGCAGTAGTGTGGCCAGCAGGAGTAGGGCAGGGATTGTCCCCCTGTACTCAGCACTGGGGAGACTGCACCTCAAATCCTGTGTCCAGTTTTGGCCTTTCACTCCAAGAAAGACATTGAGGTTCTGGAGCATGTCCAGAGAAGGGCAGCAACCCAGACAAGATCCCTGGAGGTGTTCAAGAAATGACTGGATGTGGCACTTAGTCTAGTTAACCACCTGGTGATTGGTCAAAGTTTGGACTTAATTATTTTAGAGGTCTTTTCTTACCTAAATGCTTCTGTGATTATGTGATTCTGCGACTGCAAAAATTATGTCTACTGGAAGCGTGCAGCCCAGAGTTTCCTTACTGACCCTGTACGAGAATGAGTCGGATGTGTCCTTAGCAAAGGAAGTCACTGCAGACAGTTCTGAACTTTCTAAATGGTTAATCCAAAATCCTTCAACCACACTGCAGTCAATTTACCCACTTCTACAGGTGCAGTTCTCGTTAGAGCAGAAGCACCAGACAACCACATACAGACAGATGGAAAAGAGTCCCAGAATGGCAATACTATTTGCAAGCAATTCATAGTATGAACCCCTTTTCATCACATTTTTCTAGAGACCAGAATATTTCTTTACAATGGGACTTTGAGATTCTGCCCAGTCACAAAGTCACACTAAGCTAATTCTCAAACACACAAGTCTAATTCATGTTGGAACAGTTAAAAACTCATTTAAAACTGTAAATTATCAATAAGAGAAATTACAAACAAAAATATTATTGAGGTAAAAAGGCAGTGCCAAGTGACTCAAGCGAAGTGGTTAGGAGATTGATGACAGTCTTCCCTACTCTAGAACATTATGCAGATGGATCTTAAGACACTTGTTACAGAGAGGCCTCAAGGGGCAAATTAAAAATGAAATAACAGCCTCCATTGTGAAGCACCTTGCTTTTCAAACATAAGTTATTTTCACACTATTTACATTGGCACAGCTTTGGGAACAGACAGTAACAGCCTTTGCTTTTTAATAGCTTTGAAAATGCTTTATAGAAATTTGCTCTCATAATGAAGCTATTTCCCATTTGTAATTTTCAAGGGATTAGCTTCCTTATTTTGCCTTGTGTAGAGGCTCAGAAGTCCAACAGGTATATTGCCTGTGTCCTGGACATTGGGGGATATATTTTCTTCTTTTTCTCATTCCTAATACAGGTTTTTCTATCATCTTCTAGCTATGTTGTGGAAAAAAACATCTTTATCTTACTATTATTCACTTTTATTTGGGTTTTCAGTTTATGGGGACACATGAAACTAAAACCTAGTCTCCACCACCTCTGTATAAGAGCACATTTATACAATTTCCCTGCATTGTTTATGCAGCCTTGTTTCATCATTTTGGAGAGCATGACAGCAAGTAAGAATGGCTACAAACTTGCAGCTCAGATGCTTCCAGAAGTCAGACTGAGGAAAGATAAATTCACTTTACTGTAATGAGTCTGGCAAGTGAAGGCATGTCGTTGGTTAAGTCAGAGGCTTTTCTGATGTTCAGGGTAGCAGGGAGAGTTCTCCAAGACACTTTGGAGCACAGAGTAGGTGGAGGAAAAGCCAACATCTGGGCTGGTAAAGTTTAAGGGTTAAGATAGACAACTTTCCCTTTACAGGGAAAGTGAAGTTGTAAGTGACCTTGGAACGAGGTGTTTTCAGTCTGGCCACAAGGACTCAGCCATCTCCTTGTGAAACTGGGTCTTCCTGGCTGCCAGACAGCCTTCACAGTTTGTGACAGCAAAGACAGGTGCTCTGTGTTCAGAAGCTCAAAGGATAAAATACTTTATGATAATTTCATAATTAAAGTTTATCCTGTGCTGTTTTCTGTAAAACAAATTACTGAAAAGACCAAGTAATGCTACTGCACCCACATCTCTGTGTTTGTCTACTTCCTATTCTTTGATTTCTCTCTTCATATGGTGCTGCTGGACTCTGCTGTTTTGACTGTACAGTTAAGAAGTAATATAAGTAAATTTAAGTATTTATTATTCCTAGAAGTTTTAATAATTATTAACAGTTTTGAAAATGTCATGTCTGCTTAGCTGAACAAGATGTAACAGAGCTAACATTTTGTACTCCTAACAGATTTTGCAAATAATGTGTTGCATATTTATTTCACGCAGAACATCGAGTTCCTATTTAAAGCCACAGCTCGTGAAGTGAACCAGCTATACATGGATCTTTAGTTTCTGACTGTCTCAATACCAAAAACATGTATGATGTATTGTATTAATTTAAGCAAATAAATATATACTGGAGAAGCTGCTGTACTTTGTATTGAAATAGATACGGAGTTCTTGGCATTCTAGGTATTTTATATGGCAAATGCATGGGCTTGGTCTGACAAGGTCATTCTTCACTGAACACCACTGAAAAGTGGTATTTGTAAAGGGAAGGCTAAATTAGTGATGGAGGACTAGTTAGAAGACAAGAGCAGAAGAGCTGCCAGGTCCTCTAAGGCAGAGAGATAATTTTATTATTACAGACTACACGGAGGACATAAAAAATTCTCTGGAGTGATTATGGTGTTTGTATGGCTTCAGACAAGCTAAAAGAGAAAGATCTTTTTCTTTCAAAGATTTTTTCAAAGAATTGCATCATGTAAAAAGAAAGGAAAAAATGTACTGTAAAATTGAAGTTAAGAAAATAGAAATACCATTATTGTTTGAGGAATAAGCAGAAGATTGGAATAAGAGAATTAATTACTTAGTTACTTTTTCTGAAGGAAAAGTCACTTTTAAATACTAATTAACCTCTTGAATTTGTTTGTTTGAATGAGATCCTGATTGAATTGGTATCATCAGACTTCACAGAGTGCATTTCAAACTTTTTGAGCTCAGAGAAAGCAACTGGAGTGTTTGCTGTAAGATAAATAATAACAAAAATAGATATTCCATTCCTAATTCTCTGAGGTATATGCCTTAAAAAGAGGAAGAAGGCTTATGTAAACACTAGAAATACATGCTGAAGGCTAAAAAAACCTCAGGACTAAGGCTTTGTCTTCTTTCCCTTTTCCTTTTGTTTTCCCTGATGCTTTGAAGGTAGGTAGCAACTACTATTAGGATTATAGACTACCTCTGCATGAGTAGGATGAGAATATGTTGAAGAGTGATCTAGTTCATTCCCATGTGACTCAGTATCACTGAATCTCAAAGTTTCTCCTTTGTCAGTCACAAAAATACTATTTAGAAAAACGTTTGGTATTTTTCACAAACTTCCTCTGCAACTTAGTTCAAAACTGAGCCACATTCACTTAAGTTTTCACTTACATTTCAAACTATCAGAAATTAAGTAGAAGAGAAAGAGAGCCTCTCAAATGCTCTGGGGAGGTGGGGGGGCATTTCTGTGATAGTAGTGACGTGTTGAAAGGCCTAGAGTATCTAAAGGTGACAGCTAAATTAATACACACCCTCTTACCAAATTTGTCTGTCCCATTAATATACTCTTAGGCTCATGTAGGTCATACAGCTACATGTATTTGCCCACTAGTTCATAAAGCGAAAATCTGATCTAAAAACACATGCAGGATGTCAGTAATTTCAGCATTTGGCAATGATGAAACACACTGCTAATGCTGCTTCTATGTGTTATAATGTGTGATATGGTGATATATGTATGATGTTGAATCATACAGCATATATTTTCCTAATGATTGCCTGTGATGAAAGTACAGCTGAACAGAGAACAGATACATTATGGATAAGTCTTCTGGTGTCCTATCATTTTGATTAGTCTCTCTGAAAAAATACTTTACATCTATCCCATCACAAAAATGATTTAATTTGGGTGAAGCCAGACTTTCTCTTTACTGAATTATTTCCTGTACTGACATTTTTCTTGTAGTGGGAACATCTTGTTCAAAACACCTCTATCAATTTACATCAGCAGAGAATGTTAGCTTGTGTTTTTGGAGCTGGGATTCTCTGATCGTACTGCACTTTTTTCAGTACTTAAATACCCTTACACTTCTGAAGGGAAAATCACTGAGGAATAAATTATGCTCAAGACACTAATTAGCCAACGGAAAAATGGGTCGCTGTAAAACTCACAATGATGGAGTTGTGTGAAAACTAGAAAGGTATTTCTACCTTATGGAGAACTATTATGAAATTAATGGAGATAGGAACTGTCTAAAAATGTCAGAGAAGATGTCACATAAATGTCTCTTAAAGAAATACAGTTACACAAGATAAGTGGCAGAGATAAACCCAAAAGAGTATTTATCAATACAGAGTTATATGTTGCAAGGGAATTCTATAAGTTGCTTTATTCTTTATAGAATTTCTTCCCAAATTATAGGGCTTTTCTAGAAACAGTAAATCATTATTTTTTCCTAGTTTTTCAAAGGCCAAGATGATTTTTTCAAAATCAGGTTATAAAATTAGCCAGCAATATAAATATAATGATAACTGACAACAGTGGTGCAGTCTCCCTGTGAAGACAGTTACACTAAAAATTGAAACAGTATTGTGCCTAGTGCAATATGTCCTGGAAGCCTGTGAGAGAAACACCAAGATCAGAGAGGTCCAAAATTGTATAGGTCTGATAAACATGCATGCAGACACTGCCTGGAATCTTGACCTTACTTTGGTGGAAAGCATTTAAAGCCATTCCCTAATCGGAGTTTTTGTTAAAGCTGCTACATAGCAGGTTCTAAAAGGATTGTATGAGGCGGACTTCACATGAACAGACAAGAGTAGACACCAGCAAAACTAATTCCATGGAAATATTTCTTACAGAGACGTCTGGGGTTGCTCACGACCACAGTGGCTCATACATGTTTGTTGCCAGCTCTCTGTGGGAGGAACCACCCCCAGCCAGCTGGCAGAATGGATCAGGATGTGGTGCAAATGTCACCCCTCAGTCTGCGGCTACTTCATTTAAAATATATTATCCCCAGGTTAAGCAAACCTGCCTGTTTTCACTCTGAAGGGGATGAGGCATGCTTGTGCTGCCACTCTTCCATAACATGCAGCTGTATGACAGAAATATTCTAAATATTTGTACCCAGTTCACTAATGAACATCTGTTGAGGACATGCACTAACATTCCTGATTTCAGCAGTGACATCAGTGGTCTTCCTACCTGACTTGTACTTGCAGATCCAATACCTGTACAGCATGAAGCCATGCCACAGAAATGCTACTCATTCCTGTTGGATACTTACAGATTTATTTTATTCTAGGGCTTTAATTGTGCATTTCATGTAGGGCCAATTTTTGTGTAGATCCTATTATGCATGTAGAGGAGTATGAAAGATTAATTGCATATGTTTTTGACAGATAGTGGCAAAACAGCAAAATACATTTTCTTATTCTTCTGCTCTTTTTTTTTATTTTAAAAAAGAGTTTCTTCTCTTTTCATTTTACTTTTTATTAACTCCTTCGGAGCCTAGTGCTTAGACCACCAACCACCTTTTCACAAGGGATTCTAAGAGATCAGGATGACCTCTGAGAGCACTGCTGCAAAGCTATTTCTATAATTTTCTTATGAAATGCTTGAAACAAAAAAAGAACAGTCCAGTGTGATGGATGAGCAGACAGAATGACTGGCACAGGTGCACTTAACATTTTCAAGAGACAATAGAGTGCAGTACAAGAGTCCTTGCTACTATGCAAAACAAAGATTTAATCAATTTTAGATCAAATTTAATAAATTTAGGTTAATCCTTAAAAATTGTTTCAGGGTTTGCACTTTTCAGATTAAAGAGTGAGTCTGTGAGTAAGAGCACACAGTCAGAACATACAGATTTGCATGGAGTGGTCAAAATTGTTAATCTCGCTTTTATTTTTAGATCTCATGAATTAACAGTCCAGTCAGCCAGAGTATATTTATAATGCATCAATTTCCATATGTGAATTTTTTCAAAGACAAATGAAAACAAAAATCTCTTTGGATTGACAGCAACCAGAAAATCCTACAATCAGACTATTAAGAGTGGTTTCATCCTGTTCCTATCATTCCTAAGCAACAGCTTTATAAAGTAGCATGGTCAGCAAACCTACACTTGCTTTTCCACATATGTGGGTTTGTTGTACAGTTGAAGATCTGCTCAACAAAAATTATCTGCCATCTTCTGTAGAAGTGCCCAGCAGAAAGGGACCTGTGGGTAGTGGTACAGCTGACTGAACATGAGCCAGCCGTGTGCCCTGGTGGCCAAGAAGGCCAATGGCCCCTGGCCTGTGTCAGGAACAGTGTGGCCAGCAGGAACAGGGAGGTCATTCCTCCCCTGTACCCAGCACTGGTGAGGTCACACCTCGAGTGCTGTGTCCAGTTCTGGCCCCTCAGTTTAGGAAGGACCTTGAGACCCTTGAGCGTGTCCAGAGGAGGGAACAAGGCTGGTGAGGGGCTGGAACACAAACCCTGTGAGGAAGGACTGAGGGAGCTGGGGGTGTTTAGTCTGGAGGAAAGGAGACTCAGGGGTGACCTTATCACTCTCTACAGCTCCCTGAAACGTGCTGGTAGTCAGGTGGGGCTGGTCTCTTTCTCCAGGCAGCAGCTGACAGAACCAGAGGACAGAGTCTCAAGCCGTGCTGAGGGAGATATAAGCTGGATATTAGGAAAAAGGTGTTTACAGAAGAGTGATAAAGTACTGGAATTTTCTGCCTGGGGAGGTGGTGCAGTCACCACCCCTGGACGTGTTTAAAAAAGATTGGATGTGGCACTTGGTCCATGGTTTAGTTGTGATGTTAGGCCATGGGTTGGCCTCGATGATCTTGAAGGTCTCTTCCAACCTAGTCATTCTATGATTCTGTAATTTTCTTTTCTGCAGGTCAAGCACTTCAATTCCAGTGTTGTCTAAAGAAGAGGAACAATTGCTTGTATATAAGAAAATTTCTCCATTTTGATTTTTTGTTTTCAAGCATCTTCAACTTTTCACCTTAGAATTTTGTCCCAAATAGCCATGAGTCATCCAAAAAGAGTTAGGGGAGCACAGAAAGACAGCATAATCATTTTGGAGATCTACTTGATTAATAAAATAGATAATCTTACCAATTTAAATGCCTTCCAAACTCTGTAGTAAACATCCCTAAAATCTCTTCTGTTTTAGAGTTGCTTTATATTGTTAACATGAAGACAAGGACTAGTTACCTAGCAAGTAGAAAGCTGTCCTACACTGTTCAAACCTGAAAGCCCTTCAAAACCATTTAATCAAATATGTGGCATTTCAAGACTTACTCTGTGTTTTTTCTTTGCTATATTGTACTTTCTCAGTTCTGACCCTCTTGTCACTTTCTGATTTAGTTACACAGGAGGATGCCAGGAGGCAAGGCCATCAGAAGAACCACATCTCCCTCACCCTGTAGCCCTATCCTCTCCAGCCAAAGAGCATTTTACAAGCTGGTTACAGAGTAAAACCTTTTCATCCTGGTCTTGTGGGGTATAAGCCATTTAAGTCAGGCTTGGGAGAAAGTTGTGAGGCTTTTCCCCACTGTGACAGAGGGTCACAAGCTCCAGACCCTGTGGCTCCAGTGAGAAAATGGTCAGGGCTGCCCTGTGCCACACAGCAAAATTGAGGTCTAGGGACAAAATTTGCTCTAGGGACTGGGCAAATCCAAAAAGGATTGAAAATGTGTACAAAAGAGAACTACGTCTGTACGCCATGACTACCATGAATCGGCACTTAAAATTTCTCCCATAAAGCTCAGCCTGAGTGGATGCAAGAAGTAGGGTCTTGATTAGACCCGCTCCGTACTGTGGCTGGAATTATTTTAGGAAAGGTGCCTTTCAGGAGAGCATGAATACACTCAGGAGCAGTCAATTGGATTGAAAACCAGCCCCATAGCTCAATCAGGGGAGAAAAATGCAGTCATAACTGAGACACAGCTGTGTATTTCACTTCTAGCTTGTCCCTTCACTTAGCTCTACCTCCATTTTCTCAGGTCCTTCACCACTTCCAGCTGTTTATAGGTTTCCCACAACCGTAAAGCAAACATACTACATCCTCAGCTTTAGCTCCGAGCTCTGGGGAAACAGCACTTCTTCCCTTCAGCCCTCCTGAATGCCTCTATCCATCTTGCCACTCCCTCAGCAAGGTGACTGACCAATCTCCCTCGCTGAGTGAGTGAGCTCTCTCGGTTTCCATGCTGATGGAGACATCTGAACTAATTTCCTCACGCCTTTATTTCTGCCAGCCTTTTTGTGTTTCACTTTACCACCTGAATAATGTCCTTTTTGGGTATACATTTAATTGCTGTGGAGCTCTCCTTTGTGAGAGGGAATAGCATCACTTGTCTCAAGTGCCATCAGCTGTCTTTTCTAGCAATTTATTTCCCCTTCTGCTCTATCCTCCTTTTGCTTATTCTTTCCTCTAGGCAGCTGCTACTGGCACATCCTCCTCCTAACAAGTGTGAAGCTGTAGGCGGTTATGTTAGTGAGACTGTAAGACCAAATATAGAGAAAAACTGCATTCTGCTCCAAAGCGTGTTAAGGTTCACTGAGTGAGAAAGTAAGAGTAGCTTGATATTTGTGGTGGATGGGATTGCACTCCCCCTAATGCAAATTTTAATTCTCTTGTCTTCAGCCATTCTATTAATGTTGCTTTTTAAAGGGTAATTTTTAAAACCATGATCAATGGGAAAGTTGAATTGACTTTCAGAACTAGCCTGCTTTACCACAAGCCAAGTGTAACACATGTGAGAGTAAAGAGGACTTCATGGAGACAGTTCAGCATACTTGAGCAGCATGTCAGGTCTGCCTCCTGTCTTTAATGGGCAGCAGATTGGGTCACATAGTCAGAGCAGTGGTCACCTCATGCAATAGCATGCATGCAATACAGACACCAACCTGAGCTGTTTGTCCTTAGGCAAGGCACACAGGCAGAGCTTACAAAACAAAGAGTCCACCCCACAGCTCAGACAGAGAACAGCTTTAGCTCTCAGTTGAGGCTGCTGTCTGCAGCTTACATTTTCAGCCCATTTCTGAGGAAGGGATGTACCTAAAACAGGTGCCAGTAGACCTTTCAACTTTGAATGCCTGACCAGCTGCCAGTTGTGTATTTACAATAGAAGATAAAATAAGGTTTCTGACAGCCAAACTTCCTTTGCTCTCTTTTCCTTCTCCCATGGCTGAGCAGACTCTGATCTGAAAATGCTCCTGTGCTGGTGTACGACTAGACAGCATTACCCTGGTAAAGTGTAAACCTGACCCAGTTTGACTTGGCTGTTCAATTTTTAATGGCACACAGCCAACTTGCTACCAGTTGGGCTATTCATGCTGCAATAGGAAGCAATCTTCCTGACATGCAAACTTCCTTCTTTTTCTGCCCTGAGCAGCAGTGCAGTCAAAGATGCTGAGCTAGATAAAGAACAATTTGACGCTATAAAACATGGGTCTTGACCCAAGGTTTTACTTCAGCTTTATTGTGCTAGCCAGCAGAAAAAAATATCATTACCCATGGAAAACCAGAAAAGAAAAAAATTAGTTCTTGCAATAGGGAATCACTGTTACAGCTCCTAGAGAAGTACTTATTCCCTACTCAGATGTAAATTTGTGACCTGCAAATCTCTGGGAAAAATTAGACCATGAAAGGTGGTAATCAAAACAGGAATTCAAGGTGCCACTCCAGAGTTTGATTACATTTATCTTGCTGGTTAGAAATACTAACCCAGTAGGAAGGACTTCATCCCTTGTTGGTTAAATTTGTTACATGAGATCACTTTCTTCGTCGTCTTTTCT
>JAOTBB010001192.1:25851186-25865157 GCA_025629985.1 Chamaetylas fuelleborni
CAACTCCTTAAAAATTACAGTAACATTTCAGTTATAAAGATTTGTTTTGTACCAATAAAAGCTGGAAGATGAAAATCACAACTGTTCCCATGAAATGTTTTCAGCTCAGACGCAGAAATTCCTATTGGTTGAGTACAGAATAAACAATGTGGTCTGGCACACATACAATCAGAAGAATCACTTAGCATAGTCTTATTGGTCTAGGAGCATAAAGTTTCAGGGTGTATACAACTGGACTCACTCTTGAGTAAGAAATTCTGTAGTGATTCTCCCCATGTCAAATTACACAGTAATTTCTGACACAGTAAAAATCCAAACAAACAGAATTAAGAAACAACCACAAAAATATCCCCACGCAAGCAAAATAAAAAACCAAAAACACAAAACAAACCAAATCAAACAAACACCTTTATTGACCCCATGTCCCGGTTTGCAATATTCACTGTATTCCAAAGATTTCTGAGAAAATGCTTTATATTCTAAATAAGGCCATAGACTGGTTCATATTTAACGATGGTGAAGGTGGTGAAGACTCCTGTCCAGGTAAAAATTAACAAACCGGCAAATGTTGCAGGTAATCACAGTCTGATACTGTATTGATGCATTACAAATTACATGATTTGTAATTATTTGCACAGTTCCTCCAGTAGTTAATATATTAAAAAACTGTTATATATATACATAGTACTTAATAGAAATTTCAAAACACCCTTATATACAGCATTAGCAGCTAAAATACTCCTTAGCAATAATTTGTGACATCAGTTAGACTGATTACTTTTCCAAGCAATTGTTTCACCTTAATTTCAACCTGCACTTACAGAAGATCTGCACACTATGTGAGAAAAGCTAATTAGCTTTTATTTCTATACGAACAAGAAATAATTTGTATGCATGATAACTGCATAAAGAAACTCCTAAGTTAACAAGTAGTATGTTCCTAAAAGCTCTTGTCTGTCAGTCACAAGCTGTGAAAACTTTTTTCACTGTGAACCTCTTAAAACTGCCCCTGCCTTAACATCCGTCAGCAAGAAGACCAGCAACAACACAATCTTCAGATGTCATCATACTCGGAGCAGCTGAATAGTTTTATTATCTTGTGAATGAAAATTATAATTTTTGTATCTTTCAACTATTAAATGCAGTTCAGCAATGCCAATGAAGTCCAGCTGAAAATCTTGATCCATTTGGTTCACAGAAACTATTTCTAGGTACAAACACACACTTGCCAAAAGTCTGGGAAAAGACAATCAAGCTATTTTACTTTACAGGCATCACAGCATCCTCTTAAAAACTCAGCCCCTACAACACTCATAAAATCTTGATAATATAATTGAAACAATACTCATAAAATCCTTCATAATATAATTGAAACACTCATCTCCCCACCTTCTTTCTGCTACTGTATTCTTCTAGAAGCAAAGCACTCAGACAAAAGGACTTGTTTTTGAGAGAGATTTCTGGTTGCTTCTTTGGGGCTATTTTTCCAATTTAGCAGTCATCTCCAATTCCCAACCTTCAATCTGCCAGAGCATACCCACCCTACAGATTTAGTAAGCAGTCCAAAAAAAAAATTATCACTTCCTGATGTCTCAGGGAAAATATGAGAAGTCAACCTTATCTTTCGAATTGTCAAATTTCTTGCAATGCACAGTGTCAGTGTAGTAGGCTGACCACATTAGCTTCATTCTTCCTTGAAATACAATGTCAAATTACAGACTTACGAGTACGGCCTCACAATGG
Organism: Chamaetylas fuelleborni; assembly: GCA_025629985.1. Lineage (NCBI taxonomy): Eukaryota > Metazoa > Chordata > Aves > Passeriformes > Muscicapidae > Chamaetylas > Chamaetylas fuelleborni. Next base: position 25,852,930 of record JAOTBB010001192.1, read on the forward strand.
TAGGAGAATGTAGGTAGGCTACATTTTCCAAAAGGTTCTAATGTTAAAATAGCACATACTTAATGTGTACCTCTAAGCTCTGCAAACCTTGTTACCAGCTCATTTCATTATGGATTATGTATGCTTTTTTAGAGACAGACATTATCTGAGCCCTAGGGACATGGGAGGTATATGAACCAACACAGACAGAAGCAGACATTTATTTGCCAGCTAATATCATTCACACACACATGTTCATTTTGAGCTTAAAAACCGAGAGAAAGAAAAAGGCTTCCACAAATATGAAAAAACTATGTGAAAAATCCAAGAAAAAAGTATTTTAATAATAGTATAGACCAATACATTTATAGTTGAAGTAGAAAGAAGCTGACAAAGTATTTATTGCTGTTCTTCATCTATTAAAACTGTTGCAGGCAACCCACTAACAATTTAAGCTAGTTTCATGACAAATTATTGGACATTTAGTGTAAAACTTGGACCAACCATTAACTACTGCCCCATCAGAGCAATACTGTGCTAAGCCTAATGGGAAGCCAGGACTTACAAACTATCACAGTCGGTCTCACAGACAATCAGACTAAACAAAGCCAGGCCTACTCCCACACCCATGCCCTCTTGCCTTCATTCCTCAAGCTGGATGCACAGCCTTAGCTATCAGTGCTACATATGCATTAGTTCAAATACAAATTAGCTTAAATTAGCTTTAATTAGGTTAAATACAAAACTTAGCTTTCATTCAAATACCGCTACAGAAAACAAAAGTAGTATACATTTGCTTCTAAATCTCTCCTTACTTACTCCATGGTCTCTTCAGTTGTTTCTACATAAAAATTCTGTTTTACACTAGAGTTCAAAAAAAGAGAATCAGGATGTTTGGTTCTAGTATTTGACTAACCTGAGCACTGAAAGATGCAGGCATATGACTAAGTAATACTCACTATCCAGTAAATGCACAGGAGGACAAGAATTCTCCCTTTTTTTCCCCGATGTCTAAAGGAATACCAGCACCATTAACCCACTGTTCATGATATTAACCCAACTGCAGACATGCCTTTAAGTCATAAACCAGCACATGTTCAAATGCACAATACAAAACAAAAGCTTGTGTATATACATAGTATTTATCACAAAAGTATATGCAAAACCTAGGTGGGACTTAATTTACCTGAGTTAGAAAGAGGACCTTGCTAGTAAATCCAGTACTAAGCCTTCTTTCAGCAGTAAATAAAAAGCATGAAGCCTCTTGAATCTAAAAGGTTAGTGACGTGCACCACTTTATCCCTCAGGAATATTACATAACCTTGTCATATTCACTAATTTAACGAAAGGAAATTCTGCTTCAAAGCTCTCTACTGCTTCTTTTTCAAAATTTAATGTCTGCAGACTGCATATGAATTATTTGGTAACTGAGAGCTGACACTCCTTTTCAATGTGCAAAGTAAAAGCAGTGGATTTTAAAATGCCAGGCAAGCTGATCTCTTTCCAGAAGAGTTTTGCTCCAAGAGAAAGGTAGGAATAAACCAGACACTACAAGTTTCAATTAGGGACTTGGAATATCTGGGTTATGACTAGAGAGATAACCTTTAAAAGTCTTTCAGTCTTACTGAAACCCTCAAAATACAGGCACTAAAATGAGGAAGCATAAAATTGGGGCACTGTAACAAGGAAGTGAAACCTCCACTCATATTTTATTTATCTAAAAACAACAAAAAGCATACCCTGCCTTTTATACACAGGGCAAACTGACTGTGAAAGCAAAATCAACTATCTAGTAGTAATACTGACTCTACATACTAATATGATTCAGTCCTAATGCTTGACAAGGCATTCACATAAGCAAATTCTCATAATTCCTATTCAAGCAGAAGTATGCTTGTGTCTAATCAAATCTCACAGCCCATAGGAACATATGCAATACGGGGCATTAAGGGGTTCAAGATGACTTTCTACTGGCAGAATGGTATTGGAAGATGACATGACTTGACACAAGCATAATTTATTGAGCTAAACTGGTAAAAAAAGACAGTGTCATTAAGGCTGCTATAAAATAATAATAATTTAAAAACCTAGTTAGAGATTCATAAATCTCTTTCCTTCTAAGTTAGGCCTGCTTCATCCCAAAACTTCATCAGCACCTCTCTCTATTAATTATAAACCAACATTTACCATTTACCTACAAGAACCAATTATATGAAACCTGAATTAAATGTCCAGCCAAGTAGAGAGAATACATACTCCTCTTAACAGCAAGCCCTGTGAGCTATGCAATGCAGCCCACCTTCAGCTGTACTGTAAGACAGGTTAGCATGGCCCTTAGGATGATGCATTGCTGATGCACAGGCAGACATTCATAAACTAGGTCAGGAAACTGTTTATAGATGTTAAAAAAGATTCAGTGACTAAAGGCCCCAGCGGATTGTCCCAGTTCCTTGCCTACAAGTCACTTAGGATACATCAGTGTGGTTAGCACAGCACAAGCAGCCTGCTCTGGGATATGGCTATGCGGACATAAAAGCACTGATTAGAATGTATTTACACTGGCAGTATTTTTGATACTGTACATTTTCAGAGTCCTGCTGTGTATAGGTCCTGTTGTAAATACCAACCACATTTTGTTGTCATTAAGGACAATGCACTGCAAAAATGCAAGAAATACTAGTCGTAAGGTGCTCAAGGTTCATCTGGTCCACGAACCTCTACAGGAGCTAAATTGCTCTAAATTGTCTCCAGTAAACTTATGTCAGCATAGATATGAAGCATATTAAAGCATGTAAGAATAAGAGAACTAAAACCTCATCCAAAGATATGTACAACAGAGGTGTTGCCAGATCACAGATTTGATTAAAAAGCAGAAATATTGTCACAGCACAGATAGTCTGTAGCTGGGCAAATAATTTGACCATAAATAAGAAACCCAGTTAGGCTAGCCCTAGTTGGATAAACAGGTCCCGGGGTGAACAAGGACTGGTTGGATTCAAACCCACACAGGGACCCTCAGTCAATCTCATTCAGCCCTAAATGCAGATGTATCATGGCCAGGGAGCTGGGCAGTGTGGAGATCTCAACCACCCACATGTGCAAGAGTGGGAAATGTGAAACCCCTGTTAAAGGAGGTGAGGAACAATAAACGAGGCTTTCTGTCACAAGGATCTCTGAGAGTGACAGAGAGTCCTCTCTGTCTCTGACCAAAGACCCAGTTGTAATAATGAATTTCCAGAAGTTTAATTAATATAATTAAAATTCATTGGAAAAGCTTTTTACCTTGTTTTTGTTCAGCTTGTTTGTGTAGCTAAGAATAAGAGTCTTAAGATCTATATATGTAAGCAGATAGCTGCATCTGTGGATGAAGTCACAGGGTGGTAGAGGTACAGTTGTGGGCCTGGCTTATGTGAGCTAGTTTTGGGATGCTTAGTGTCACCAGCCCTGTACTCTCTTAATGCTTGTCATTATATAGAAGTGCAATTGCACTGGGCAAAGCAGCATCTCCTATCAAAGAGGAAGTTTGTGCCCTCCCTTCCTCTTGCGTACTAGCAAAGAGTCATGGTTGTCTGATTCTTAATTTAGAAACAGTTTGCTTTAGAATTGGAAATACTTCCATTTAGAATGTAAAATCTGGCAAACTCTCTTCACGTGTTAAGCCTTCAGTTTGGGAAAGGATAAGTTTATTTTGTGGAGATAAGTCACTCTGTATGTGAAACAGTATTTAATATTCCCTACAAGATTCAGTTTAAAAGATATTAAGGTAATATTGTTACCCTATCAAGAAACATGGAATTTACCATTTAACTTCACGTAGTTGACTCACCTTATGAATTTGCATTATGTCATGTTTGTTCTTTTAATTAGTCTTACATGTTTTTTTTCTGTAAGCAGCTGTAATACCCATCAAAGTTACAGTGTCAGGCAATTTCAGCATCTTACATTTTTATTTTTTAATCTCCATGGCTTCATTGTTTCAATGATTCAACACCTTTATTGAGATAGTGAAATCTATTCCTGTGGGCCTTAATCATTAGTTCTTCTATTCATATCCACATAAAAAACTTAATAAATCACAAACGGTAGTAGTAGTAGTAGTAGTAGTAGTAGTAGTAGTAGTAGTAGTAGTAGCAGCAGCAATAGTTGTTGTTACCTGAACGAGGTTATCAACGTAAGTGTAGATCAGGCTTCCTCCTCTAGCGGTGTATGGACCAAATCCAGCCTATGGGAGCCAGAAACATGGACATGCCTTTGTATTGTTTTTCCTGGACCAGGATAAGAATGTTGTTGGAAACAGCGGAACGACCTCTGTACTCCTTTTCTCTCTCTGCTGCAGTCAGTGTATACTAGTATCTCTGCTTTCTGACCAGAATGGATTTGTGTTAGTTGGAGTGATCCTCAGCATTATATTCCAAATGGCTTCAGTGTCGTGGAGTGAGTGTGTGTTTGTGTGCTTCTATACACATTATGTCATACCTTGGCTATGTTTGACATTCAGCAAACTGTAGTGAAATTTGTTGCACTACCAGCAAAAAATAAGGACAGACTGAGCAGGACACAGAAACAGACCATGACTACTGGTTAGCAGCATACTCTAATCTCAGCTATCCTCTTCTTTTCATGATGTAAATGAAGGAGGACTAAATGAAGGGAAAATACAGGAGACATGGGAACGTCTAACATATCGTATGAAAAAAAATAGTTATATGTTTTGTGACTAGCACTCTACCTTTAAAGATACTGAAAAGCCCTTTTTTAAAGAAAGTTGACAATATTTATTTATATTGAGTTAACTGACCCCATCAAGTAATGGACGAGTATCTGATTTTCATTTTTACAAGTTTGCTTCAGTTCCTTACTTTTTAAACACTACATAGCTTAATGTTAGATGATAAGTATTTTAGTATTTTCTAAAATATGGAAAGTTTTCACATAGTTATTCAGCCTTGAACAACTCTAAGAATACAACTTAGTAAATTCTAGCAGCACGGTCTTCAAGCCTATCTGTTGAAATACCCTCAAGAAATCAGACTATATACGTCAACTAGTAATAAAAATTTCACTCATTGGCAGTATTAGTCCAGGGAAGATATTGTCGTCGTTGCGGAAATGTTCAGTTGAAGCCTTAATAAAAGCAGCAACGTTACCAACCAGCTCATCTCTCCATTTCTCTCATGCAATTAGTGTGCCTGAACACAGGAAAGCTTAGATCCAACTAATCACTATTTTAATCTAATGTTTTCCTATGCTTCTGCTAGCCATATATAAAACCTTAAAGCACTAAAACAGATACTTACTTTAGACATGAATACTGTCAGTAAGAACTAAGAGTATGTTTTATGTCAAGGTTAGTGGTTTTCAAGCCATAGAAAACTATGCTGCCAAGAGAAAGTTCCTTCAACTCCAAGCAATACTGCTTCACAGAATAAGGAGGCTCCAAGATGAGCCTCCTCAGCATACCCACACCCGAAAATTAATTCTGTGTGCAATCTAAGTGATATTGCCTGATTAAGTCACACAATTAAAGGAGGTACACTGATTTCCTAAAAGACAAAAGAAAATTCAATTCTATTAACATAAACAAAATAAAAAATAAAAAGAGTTAAGTAAGCAGCAAGGAAACTAGAAGTTTGACGTTTGCATGAACATGTTCCTCATTATTACCTGTTATTATTCTAAGTATTCAAAACCAGTAAATCCCAGTAGTCAGGAACATACACTGTTCACACAGTAATTTAAGGGCACACCAGACAGCACTCCATGCTTTTCAGCCACAACTTTTAAAATTTTAAGCAGAATTTGCAAAACTGATCTAGCTATTTCTACCACTGGTATCTGCCTTTCAAGGTCACACATGAGCAAATTAATTTTGCAAGAAGTTCCTATTACATCTCAAATTCCAGGCTTGGGGGAAAATTCAAGCCATAGAAGAGGTTAAGAACAAAGTTCTACCCTAGTGTCATACTACATGTACTCAACAGCCATTGGCACACCTCTTTGCAATGTACTCATACCGATGCAGCCCTGCTTGAAGTCAAAACAAACCATTACCCTAGCATTCAAATAACAGACTTAAAATCCATCTGCTGTGCATTGAAAGTGGCAGAATTACAGAAAAATTGATTTTTGACATTCAACTTGAATATTTTCTCAGTGGTGTGCACTTTACTCATTACACTAATTTAATTTGAATTAACTCCCCTTTAGAAGTATTACCTCATTTCTAGAAAACTGTAATTCATAAATACATATGCATCATTTAAAAAATTAAACTTTTTCAATATACATAAGCATGCACTTCTTGAATCATTCTGCTGTGCACTTTGAATTCATGGAAATCTTAAATGGAGATGAATCAGGGAGAGAAAAAACAATGTAATCAAGTGTTATCAAATGTGTGTGTTGTTCTCTTTGTATTTCCAAGGATGTGACATTAGATATGAGCCTTAAATAAGGACAGTGACACATTAAAATTATAGAAACATCAGTTACTTTCTGGTAAATAAAAATCAAAAGTTGTTCACTGCTGACAGTACTGTACACACACCTGTAGTGGGTTGGTTCTAGCCAGACACCAGGCGCCACCAAAGCCCCTCACTCACTCATCTCTGCAGCTGGACAGAGGAGAGAAAATATAATGAAGGATTCATGTGTTGAGATAAGGATCAGGGGAGATCACTCATCAAATACCATGACAGGCAAAACAGGTTCAAGTTAAAGATATTAATTACATTTATTACTAAACAAAATTCCAGCAGGACAATGAGAAGTAAATAAACCCTTAAAAGCACCTTCCAACCCCCACCCTTCCTCCTTCCCAGCTCTACCTCCTCTCCCACAGCACAGGGAGACAGGAGTGGGGGTTATGGTCAGTTCATGACCTGTGGCTTCTCCCACTGCTCAGGGAGAGGAGGCCTTCCCCTGCTGCACTGTGGGGGCCCCTCCCATGGGATCCATGAACTTCTCCAGTGTCAGTCCATCCCACAGGCACACAGTCCTCCCCAAACTGCTGCAGCATGGGTCACTCTTCCACAGGGTGCAGTCCTCCAAGGACAGGCTGCTCCAGCCTGGGAGCACAGCCCTTCTCTCCAGAAATCTCCCATGGGGTTACAGCCTCCTCCCAGGCACCCACCTGCTCCAGCGTGGGCTCTTCCATGGGCTGCAGATGGATCTCTGCATTCCCCACGGATCTCCATGGGCTGCCCCATGGGCTGCACAGGAACCTTAGCATCTGGAACATCTGGAACATCTCCTGCTCCTCCTTCTTCACTGACCTCGGTGTCCACAGGGTTGTTCTTCTCACATGCTCTCACTCTGCTCTTCTCTGGCCGCAATTACAATTGTACAATAATTTTTTGTTTTGATTTCTTCTTATTATGTCATCACAGAGACATTACCAACATCTCTAATTGGCCCAGGCTTGGCCAGCAGTGTGTCCATCCCCAGAGCCATGAGGAATTGGCTCTGTCAGACATGGTGGAAGCTTCTGGCAGCTTCTCACAGAAGCCACCTCTGTGGCCCACTTTCTACCAAAAACCAGGCCATGCAAACCCAATATATCACTTAAAATATGGCAAGTAATTTGACTTAGGTAAACTGTGCTTATTGGGTCAATGACAAACTTGCAGTTCTCCTTCTAACACGTCAAAAACATTAACTACATTCCTCCTTACATCCAAAGTTTGTAAAGAATTAATTTTATATGTCATGCAATAGATACAGTAAACTTTAAGTATGTTTTGCCCAGATAAAACATTGTTTCCTAGCTGTTTGGGGTTTGTTTGTTTGGGTTTTTGTTGTGGTTTTTAATGTTTTGTTTATTGATTTTGTTTGTTTCTGGTTTTGTTTGGTCTGTGGTTTTTTTGTTTGTTTGTTTGTTGGGGTTTTTTTGGTGATGTTTCTTTTCGTTGTTGTTGTTGGTGGTGGTGGTGGTGGTTTGGTTTGGTTTTGGTTTTGGTTTTGGTTTTGGTTTGGTTTGTTTTTCCAGGGGGTGGGTTGTTTTGGTTTGGTTTTGTTTTTTTAGACTGTATGTACAGATTTTGTTCTGTGGAATATCCAGTAAAACTAGCACTTGCTGTGTGGGTCTTCAGCTGAAGAAAGTTTCTCCTGTGTAGATACACTTTGCTCTAACTGGTCAGTCTGTATGTGACATAAAGGATTTTGAGATACAGCTCTTTTTTCATTGCCTGAAAAGTTCTTTCTTTGTCTTGCCCTCATTTGCCTGCTGTTGTTGCTGATTCAGCATGGTGATGATATCTGTATTGCCAGGTCTGATTCCAGATGTAAATGCTTTGTAATACCATGAGCTGATCTCACATTATTTCATTTACCATATTTCAAAATGCACATGCAATTACCTGGTCCCATGAAACAGCAAAACACCATTCTGTGGATTCACCCAGTTTCTGTCCATGCTGCCAAAATTTATAGCCTACAACCACAGTGTAAAGTCTACGCAGACAAAAAGATGTTCTATGCCAGAACAGCAGTGTCACATTCATCATTACGGAGAGGAAGTGCACAAAGCACCAGCTGGCTTCAGTGGAGTATGCAAGCAGAACATTTTTTTTTCTCAGAAAGTCCTTTGGCCTTATTAGTTTTCAAACATTTGAATCCATCAGTAAACTTAATCACGGTCTCTTCCTAGCCTTGCAGAAAAAGAGATAGATGGGTCCAGATGTAACAAGACACCTTTACCACAGTTTTGCTGTAAAAATGGTGAATTCAGAGTCTCAATTCAGTCCATATATGTAAAGGAACAAGAAACAAAGAATGGCTGCAGCTACAAGCAGCAGCAGCTGCAGTTGTGCAATCCACTTAGAAAGATCCCTCTACAGCAAAGGTAAAAGTCTCTGCCTCTTACATTGCAGAGCAGGAGGAAAGTGCTGAGCAATAACACTGCCCTCACAAAGAAAATCTATGTGCACAGATAAAGATCAATGCAGGGAGAACTGCCTCCTTGAAGGTCAGAGCATACCAAAATATAACCTTGTCAATGATGAGGCATGAATATTAGGGAAAAAAAAAGTGGCATTTATTGACTCACACAATGAGGAGAATAAGTTAGATTAGACCAGGCCAAAATTAGATTTGTGCAATAAATTGCAAATCTGCTATGGTCTTTCCCATGTTTGTGGACTGAATTTTACTCTATTACTCAAAAAGGCAGTTTTTAGAAATGTCTGATATTCTCAGTTTTATACTTTCATTTGTATTCTTAAGGTCATTTAGAGAAACAGGAAGCATTTTCATGTATTAAGTTTCTGCTTATTGTTTAAACAATAGCACTTGCTGAGCTGGGCTTTTAAACACATTTGCAAGGTCTACAGACTGGGCGCTTGGTGTTGGAACCCAGTGAAAAATTCTCTTACAGTAGAAGTGAACTGAAATGAAGCAAAGTGGCACACAGTAATGTACACCAATGTGTCTGACTTCCATATTTTCTCGAGTTTCTACAAAAATCCAGGTACTTCATGTATCTGAATGAAGTCATCTGAGATACTGCAAGACAAAATTAGTTCTATTTCAAAATAATGTATGTTTTATAGACGTTTTTAGATTAATTGTCAAGATTTCATGATCTTTGGATTTACAAGGCATGTGGGAAAAATACAAGACCACACTGCTTCCCATCATCCTTACAGACATATATTTCTGGCACAAGGAATGGCTTGTGAAGTAAGCCACCCTGGTTAAGTACACTTAGAGCGACTTGACTGCGACTTCACTGCTAAGAGCTATTAATTAATTTCACAGCAAGAAGTCACCAAGATACCATATAGCTGCCAGACAAAACTGTCGACAACAATTTGAAGGAAGGCATCCAGTCTGAACTGCCTCATTTCTGGGACACCTTCCCTTGTTCAATTTTCTGAGCTGCCAGGCAGCATAGAAAACCCATGTGAAACAGTGTCTGAAGTTCTGTCCCTAAATTTCCAGGGGCAAATACCAACATTTTGGCTGTAAGTACATATTTATCCATAAAATGCATGGAATAATTCCTTGACATGAATGTTACTTCTTGGACCCTTGGTGTTTCTGGCTAGAAGCTACGGAATCAGGATGGCTCAGGTGTTTCTAAGGAATAGATTTCAGTTCTCACATGAGTTTTTGGTTATGGTCACAGCACCATTTTGAGAATACACCTCTACTTGCACTCAAAATCAGAGAGATGCAGCAGTCTCTCATGCTATTCACAGGAAATTTTCTAAGGTATTGCATAATAGACCTGATTAAATTATTAAGCATTACAATAATTTTCAATGCGTTTCCTTTTAAATGTATATATTTATTGGAAGCACACTGGGTAATTTAGTGGGGTATCATGGGTTTTGAAAGAAATGGGAAACATTCTTGGCATAAATACAAAACAGATGATTTGTTATTACCCTCCCACATTTCTTCTATTTGCCCTGATTCACAGCAGGAATTATGACTGCAGCCAGGATATGAAAACAGCTCTGATGGAGTAAACACACAGTGATGTACTTTTCTTCTGGAAAGACCAGGACACATGGAGAAGCAGGTCTTGTTTCCTCTCCCCCAACACCCTGTTTTCATGAGTCTCCTTTCTAAGTGTGCAAGCTTAAGAATAGAAATATTAAGAAACCAAACAGAAGAACAGAACAGTATGACTCTAACTTGCTGTTCCCAGGCTGCCTACATAAATGTCTAGACTAATTATGTGAGCAGTCTTGCTCAAAACGCACACTAATGGCCTGACTCACTATTTATAGAAATGACCTTGAATATTTGAAAGACAAAAACCACACGTGTAAATTATTCCCTGCAGCTAACAGGAAGACTTTCAGCTTTTAAGCATGCAGGCAAACAGAACGTTACAGCAATGCACATGATGATTGGCAAATTGAACACAGACCTCTTGCTAAATTATAGGGCAGGAATAGGACCAAGCATAGGACAATGGAGGAACATAATCACACCTGGCTTTTTATGCGAGCATGAGAGAAAAGAAATGCACTGACATGCCAACTTGGCACTGGAGCAAATATATGACTGCTCAGATGGGGAGAGAAAGCAACTTGTTTGGACATCCAAACCTGAGTGAAGGAGAAGAGACAGCACAACAAGACCAATATTACTTATAAGTCTTTCAACACATTCTTACACAGCAATAATCAGAGACATACTGGGATATTGCTTCTTATTGCTGCTATTTTGGCAGTGTGAAAAGTCTTTTCTTGATCCAGACATTTCTAGATATGTCATCAGGATCTGGAAGAAGCTCACCAGATGAATATCCTTGGGAAAAACATCATGAACACTCCAGCCTGTAGGACTTCAAGGAAAAAAAGTGGCTAACTATGTAAGTATTCCATTAGATGACTGGCATGGGAAGTATTGACTTGGTTCAGGAAGTTGTACATATACTCTAACCCTAAGGAAAAGATATTTCAAAATAATAGTGTAAATATAAAAAGAACATTAATGAAGTATGTGGGACTTAAAATTTTATGAATCTTTACTATTCTTTGTAGAGATTCACCTGTAGCAGAAGGCGACTGATTATGTTTATTAAGTAGGTAAGAAATAGTCTGTGAGCAGAATGGAATGGAGCAGTGGTAAGTTACTAAAAATCACCTGTCAGGGCAAGAAGAACTCTTTGCTCCACTCTCTGGAGATCATAGGATACTTTTAGGTACCCTAACTTAGGGACAAACAATAAATGTTAGTTACTATTGCAAGGCCCAACTTGGAGTGGTTCTCAGCCCATACTTAAAACACTCACAGTTATTTTAGGGGTAGGCTAAGAACAGGAGCTACCTGTAATCATGTGCAAAGAAAAAGCTGAAAATCCATGGTTCTTAAAAGGAATAAAAAGTGAAAGAGCAAGGTTTATTTCACTGGTAAAAAAGGGAGCTACATGCACATGGCTACAATTGCACAGGCAAGGCTTCTAATTTCTTTTCTCTGATGATGTTTCATGCTAGTCTCTGCTGATATGAAATGGGGGGTGGGACAAGATGAGCTCCAGAAACCTCTCTTGTTGTAAGTTACTCTATAGTTCAATTCTTTGTTTGTAAGATATATTAAAAAAGAAATCAACCCAAAATAGAGGTGTCACTAAGATAGTTACAAATACATGTAAAAAAGGAAAAATCTAAAACTGTCTTCGGTAATGTCAATTACAAGGCACCACACTGTCCGCCATCACATTCTTCAAGGCAGGAAACTACTTTGTCTGGAAATGCACAGAAGATAGAGATACATGACAACTCAAGGGAGAAA
>JAOTBB010001192.1:25901381-25920807 GCA_025629985.1 Chamaetylas fuelleborni
CTCCTCTTTTTGTTCTGTTCTGAATACCTCACTCCCTCTGTTAACTGTCAGACTTCTAAAAAATCCTTTCATCTCCTAGGATCCCAACAGAAATTCTCATCAGAATGCAGAGCACTTTCAGCCAGATCAAAGATCTGCAGTTCGCTGTACTTTGTCCTGTCTCACTGAGATGTCAGTATTTCACACATCAGGGTGTTTTTTATATGATTGAAACATTAGCATAATGAGGAGAGGTTTTGTGATGAGGTAACTGCTGATTTTGTATGTAGGTTTTATGCCAACAAAGATTTTTTTCAATGTGTGTGAAAAGAATTGGTGCAGTTTTTTGGACTCCTCAAGAGAATTTTTAATTGCATTAAACCCATGACCCACGGTGTAGAAAAAAGTATACAGTGTCTGGAGAATGTGTTTGTATGTGCATGTGCTCGTCAAATTCTTGCACAGTCTGCGTAGATCTTCTTACTACCTTTCTGCAGCACTTTCTGTGATCAGTAATCTTTTTTTGAAAACAGAGCTGTGTCTGCAGACTTCAGGATTTATTACCTAGGATCTTTACTTGATTATAATGACAAAATGGGACAATAGCAAATGATAAGAAGTTATTCTTAGATGTACTATCTTTTATAGAATCATAGAATTGTTTAGGTTGGATGGTAGTAAGCTACAATTTGAGGCCAGATTTCAGCCTTTAAATAATTTTGGTGCTGTGTTCTCTGTACTTATGAAATTATGCTTTTTCCTAGTAATACCTGTGTGTCGTTGCTTAGGGAAACATTACATGCAAGATGAGTTTCACCTGCACTCTCTGTATTTGCATGTTTGTTCTATGTGTGCAGAGGTTGCACTTTTACTTTCATACCAGTCAAGCAGCTTACTGTCTGAAATTGTTGTTACTCTAAAGTATTGTTTATAATAAATTTTCATAATGGACCAAGAAATGTATTTCTGAATGATATTTGCATAGCATTCATTCTCACTAATATGCTTTTTTGTTTCTGTATATAAATCTACAGTACATAATGAATACCATCAAGCACAAAGAGAAGAGATGTAGACAGAGTCCTATAACGTATTTAATTCTTCCTTTGAGATGTTTTCATTCTCTTAAGTCTGTAGGTGAAATAGACTTCATTAACTGATCAAATCTTGGTTTTCAGTGCCTCCAGAGAAGTATATGGGTTAAAAAGTATAAAAATAAATGAGTCGGAAATAGCTGCCTGCTATTCAAGTTTTGCAGCAGTTATATTTTGAAATGATATTGAGAAGTGGTGGAAGCATCTAAAGAGAAAAATACACTTTGTTGGCAGAATGGAACATTTTACCAGTTTGGACACCTGCCTAGGCTAAGTGCTCTAAAATAAGTTCATTTGCAAAAGATTTGGGAAGCTTTTCAGAAGGTAGGGAAGCACAGGGAAGGGAAACACCAGAGAGATATACTTCATTATAGTATTTATTTATTTTCACGTAAATGACAGAAGTACAAGTGTTGTCTTCATCCGTCCGTGTTCTGTCACAGTCTGAACTGTCAGAAGCTTTGGAAAAAGCCATTAGTTGTAATGTGCTGTGATGTGCAGGAGAGCCATCAGTAAAGATAAAGCATTGAAGAGCATTTAGAAGGGTCTTTTCCTGTAATACATGCCTTTTCAGTTGTCTGCTTTTCATACTTCATCTGTCCTTTTATATATACGGTTTTCTTTAAACTTGGCAGGAACTGGTCAATAATTTTCTAGGCACTGCATATAAAAGCACAAAAAGTTGGAAGGCTTTTCATCAACACTAATTTTTTTTGTGTGTTGCCAATACTGGAAGGGTAAGCATTTGGATTTTAAAAGCTTTATATTTAAAACAAGAGTAAAAGAAGGATTCTTCTATAAACAGAATGCGATATCAGTGTTGGAGATAATCTGTCCCCCTCATCCACAGTATTTCTGGAGTCAACAGAAGGACAAAGCCAGTCGGATTCAGAAAGGGATAGAAATTACTTGGTCCACACTCCATGTTGATACATTTTTAATTTAGTATTGGAAGACAGGATTTCATTACAATTCTCGGAAGAAAAGAGTATGAGCAGAATTTTCGTATCTTTCACCCACCATCTTTCTTGCCAACAGCTCAAAGCTTTCTGTCTTGTAGCTTTTACTGGAAGTAGTCTAAAGGTACAATGTGACCAGATCTCAACTGTTGCACTCATATGTTGTACGAGAAAGGGCAATTTTATCTCAGAGTTTGACCCACACTCATCCTTAAAGGTCAATTTTGCTATATCCAGTGGCATTCCAGAAGTAGTTTAGTAAACCCCTGCATCAGCACAAAGCCAGTCTGGGGGCAGATCTTGCATTATGTTTTAGAAATACTGGAAGTCCAGCGAGAAGTTAAATGCAGCCAAAAATGTAGAGAGTGAGCCATTCATATGAATACAAATGGCTAGGACAGACTAAAGCACAAGCAAAGATCTGTTCCTTTGCTAGCTTTAGTTAATGACTAATATGACTAATAATAGTAAAGATATACTGGAGAATTAACTCCGTCTGGCTTCCCCTGCAAGGAATTCCTGGTTCCACTGCAGCCCCTGAGTAGCAGCAGCAGTCAAAGCCAGTCTCCAATCCTATGTAAATAGAAAAAATAAAGCATATGAAGTTAATGTTTTTTAGTTCCTTGTCCTTTAACTTTCCTAAATAGTGTTAAATGTTACAGCAGTGTTTTTGCTTTCAGTTATGTTGAAATGGCAGCTACTGGCATAAACCATAAATTTTGCTAAATTTTTTTAGGCTTACAACCATTACCAGATCTGCTATGGTTCCTTCCTTAAAAATTATTAACTTTTTGATTATTGTATCCATCAGCCTAAATAATTGTTCTGTGTCATGCAAGTATTTACTTTTTGGATTAAAATAAATACAGCAGAAAAAATAACTTTGAACTATTTGTTATGGGATAATCTTGACATGATGTAGGCCAGGACTGTCTTATTGCAGATAGGTTGATTAGAATTAGAATTATCTGAACTGTTGATTTGATCTTAGTTTAAATCGGCAAGGGAGAAACCTTAATTTAAATAAAATATTTTAATAATATTTCATGCTTATAATTTAAATTATCTTTTTAAAGAAAGCCTTACTGTGGTTTTCTGGCAGCAGAAAACAAGTTCTTCAAACCAGTTTCATTTATTTGGAAGGATTGTACTCATTTCGGAACCATTTTGTTACTCAGCAAAGATACAATCTTGTGTATATTCTTCCATGGTTTGCAGGTATTTCTTTACAGCTTCGTTTTCTATATTTGATTTTATTTTTAAAAAAGAGATAAATATTTACCAGAATGTTGTTTTTGCTGACATGGACAGCTGCCTTTGAGAAGGAACCTTAAATGAAAGTGCTACTTTTCTGCAAGTGTTCACCTTTTTAGTGAGTATGTAAACATTAAATATATTAAATACAACATGGAAAGCATTTAGAAAATGTTTCATATTTCAAATGTAGCAATTTAGGAAATCTTGTTTCTCATTTGGTGAAATAAGACTCTCAGTATGTCAGGATTTTTGTATTTGTAGGTGCTGGTTTTTATTCCTATATTAATGTAGATGTGGTAAGCATATATTCCTGCTGTTTTGAGTCATATATACTCATTTTGGGGCTGAACTAAACATAACATAGAAAAGTAAGGAGTATATTTTGTCTGCAGCTGTAGAAGGGACCATAGTTATTAAAAATTCCGTTTTCAGTTGCTTAACTAGTAACCTCCTCTAGTTTGTGTTATGCTGCTTGTAGAGCTAGCTGTACAGTATATGTTTCTTGAGGAAACAAATACAGTTAATACAGATTTTTATTTGAGGGGCGTGTGACCTGGTTTATTTTTTTCAAATAAGAATTCTGTTGATTTTTTTGTTAGCTTTAATTTACAGAATTGTAGTGCTGAGTAGCACTGGACTGTGGGGTGGCAATTCAAATGAAAATATTAGGCCATTTTATTTTCATTTTTTTTACTCAGCACATATGAAATAATAAAATAGACTAAAAATGGGAGAGCCTTTATCCTATACGTTGGGAAATTCATGTTTTTGTGCTACTGCAGCCAGCATACTCAAAATGCTGAGCAGTTTAAATGTCATAAACAGAGGACCAAGTACAAAGTCAAAAGACCAGGCCGAAAGTGTCTTAGGAATGTCAGTGATCAAGATTCTTTTACTATAATCAGAAGTAAAAGACAGCATGAAGGTTGTTTCTGAGGTAAGTTGAGATGTTATTTTGTTGCCATTAAAGGTGATTTTCCAAGGAGCGAATCAGGGCGTTCCTGATTTAAATGGACTCTGCAAGCACCTGTGGATGAGCTTCTTATGAGAGCGATAATTTTATTGAAAGTCAATTTTTAAGAACAGGATGAGTATTAGAGCCTGTGAGGCTTATGCAATATTTCAGTGAGGACATCCTTTCATTTTGCTATATGTAATGAAAAGTCTGTATGATCTTAGTTTTAAATCATTGTTACATAAAATCTTGGTTTATTTTACAGGCTTTTAAGATGACTATGGTGTGATCAAGCACATAAAAAGGAACTATACCATCTAACTAGACTTCATAGTCAAGAAAAGTGTTCTAAGCTTTGTTTGTAACAGTGAAGATGTTCATCTTAGTAATATGATACAGTAGAGTGGATCCAGTGTAAACTGTTGTGCTCAGACTATCTGTAGTTTTGATGCACATTGCTGCACAGTGTGTAGTAACAGATAGCAGGTGTGATACAGGTTCCAGAAGGTGAAAGCCTTTAGAAATGGAAAGAACATTTAAGATGACAGTGTTAAGAGATGGAGTAATGCACCACAGTAACAGATCTGCTCTTACTTTGTTCTGTTATACTCCATTTTAGACGAAATGGTTTTATAACCAAATGAAAATTATTATGATGGGGAGGAGGTAGATTTACATTAGCATGCATCTTTCTTTAGCTTGTGAATATTCGGGCATGTTAATTTTCAAGTAGCTGCCTTTTATTTTAAAGAAGTTGATGTTTATGCTTTTGTAGGATTGAAAATGTTATGTCAGCATTCAGTTATCAAGACATCAAGAAAATTACGTGATTATATCCAACAGATTGTGGAAGGCTGTAGGTTTCTTTTTGGCCCGAGTAATAAAGAATTTTGAGAAGTCAGTTATGTTACTGTATTCCAATGGTTCCATTTTTTTCTAAATAATTCCATCTTCAGAAATGTCCAAAAAGTTTATAGAGTGCAGAACAAAGATGAAAACAAGTAGGTACATTTATTTGTCTTGCGTATTTGCTTATTTTTGCATATACATTTGTGCCTGTGAAAAAGTGTTCTCCCTAAGGGCAAAAGCTTGATTGCAGACAGACCCACGAAACAATGCTTAGCTGTAATTGAATAGAGGAGTATTGAATCAGTAGGTAAGCAAAGGTCATGGTTATTACGCTTATTGTTTACCAGAAAAGTTAATTTAAGACGCAGATTTCTGAATATAAGATGCTCAGTAGCAAAACGAAAAAAAAACAAAACCAAACTAAAGCTGTCATTCAGGGTGCTTACTTTTTTGTTGGTTGATTGCTATGTTGGTTGCTTAGTCGGCTGTTTGCTTGGTTGATTGGGGGTTTTTTTGTTGTTTAAATGCTGCTTTAATAGTGAGCTGTTTTTAAAGCTGCATGCTCCAGATAACGTATCTGAATTGTCTGCTGGAATGAGTCCAGTTGCATTTTCTGTACTTTTCTGCACCAAGCACTCTGCTGAGCTACCTGAAACTGTTCCTTCTGCCATAGTTGCTGTATCTCTTTTTGTTTCTGAGATTTACTTGGTGAAATCCTTGGTTCCTAACTAATGCCTTAATAGTCCCTTCCTTACCTTTCTTTTGGATTTTTTTGTGGCGGGCATTGTGGGGTGGAAGAACAGTATGGGTGCTTAGATAGAAGTCCGAGCCTCACTTGTCAGTTGATTTTATCCCTTTGCCTATTTCCTAAAATCCTGATGTGTCCCTGTCCCTGAAGGAGAATGTTCCCAGGCTTTTCAGCTGCCTCTCTGTCTCTTCCTTGCTACATCAGTTTGAAAGCCTGAGGCACTTAATTAAATGTGGAGTTGGTTGTTTCAGAAATAACACTGTAGCTGTTTTCAGCAGTTGGTTTCCATCTTTGCCGCTGATGCATCTCTGTGGGATGCTGGTCTGTAGATCTTTGAAAGGTGCTGGGGTTGTCGTTGCCTCCTAGCTTTCGTCTGTTTAATGATCGTGTGCATCTGTGGTGTGCTAGGTCCTTGGCTGATGGAGGCAGGTTTGTGGTAGCTTGGAGGAACTGTTGTGTTTTCTCTTTGGACCAGGTAAGGATTAGACCCAGGATCTAGTTTAGAGAGCATTTAAGCAGCAACAACAAATGCTTTCTTGGATTTATTGTTAAAATTGGAAGGGGATATACAAGAGAGCAGTTGATAGAAATGCCTGTTTGCTCAGCTGTAAATTGAGACCTAATAATAATTCCTTTCTCATACTGAAAAGTCAACAGAGGTTTTGGTTATTTCCCCCCCACACCCCACTCCCTTCAGTCTAGAACTTGTCAGGCCGAAAGCACACAGATTTTGGCATCTGGATTTGCAAGCAGATTTTCACCTTTACGAGTAATATCTGTTCTAGAATTGGTGTGAATATAAAGCTGCCTTTAATCTCCAAAGTCAACTTTATGATGATCCTCTTTATGTTGACGTTTATTTTGCTCTCTCTTCTGCAACTATTGTTTCCATTTTAAAAAGGGGAAAATTTTTACAAAGTTCCACTGGGAAGTGAGCAAAGCTGGACTAAATTGAGCTGCAAGCTAAGTGGATGTCCTCTGGCAGCAGACAGCTGGGTGTTAAATGGACACCATCTTCCTCCCCCTTGTCTACACTACCTGTGCCAAAGTCGACAAACCAGACTGGCTGTTGGTGTGTCTGACTGGGGGTGGACACAGTGTAGCAGCTACTGTGAGGGCATGACAGCAGAGCATTTTGCAGCGGGAGTGGTACAGTCCACTTTATTAGGAAAAGGTTATATTTTTTTGTCTTTATTGAAGTTACCGTCTGTCAGTGATTACTTCTTTTTGTGGTTTTCCGTGCCCAAATTAAGTCATAAAGCAGCAGGTTCATCTTACATAAGGTACTGTTGTGATGTTTAGAAGGTCATGATGCATTGGAGAAATAAAGCCAGACTGAAATGCATGCAGTACGTAAATGCACATAGTTGTAGTGTTTCTCCTGCTCTTCTGTCTCCTCTGTTCTCATGTGCAGTGAGTAATATGACATATATAAGAACTCTATACCATGTCCTGGGGAACTAGTGCTGTAAATTCGGGCAGTTTGGAGCCGAAGTACAAGGTCTGAGTAGGCCACTGTAAAAGGGCAAAGTAGCAAGTCGTCCTGGCCTTGCATTGTGGTCCAGTCATTAGCAGAACCAAAGGCACTAGTGAGTTATCATAGAATATACTGAGTTGGAAGGGACCAGTCATTGAGCCCAACTCCTGGCTCTGCACAGAACACCCCAAGACTCATACCATGAGAGCGTTATCCAAATGCTTACTGCACTCTGGGAGGCTTGCTGCTGTGACCACTATTTATAACTGGCAATCTTGGATGTGTTCCTGTCTCAAGAGAGGAGAAACTATGATATTCCTTTTTGCGTTATGAAATCCTCTGCCTGTTTTGGTAGTATGATCTTACTTTACTGTGCAGCTTGCAGCTACCTACGCAAGGGAGCATTTGTCGTACAGTACATGCAGTGCTTTAGGAGAAGTTCCTGCTGTCTCCAAATAGCAGATCTGATGCCACAGCCTTTTTCTAAAAAGAGTAAGAGTAAAACCATCATATAGCTGGTAAGAGCCCACAGATTTCAAACTGCCTTACAAAATACTTGAGTCCAGTATGCCATGGTTATCCTTGATGTACTTGCTGTTCCTTGGGATTGACATATGCAATGAGGCAAAGGACGTTTTGATCTCACTGGTCTCAAAAGTTAGATATACTAAGTATGCTAGCTAGATGCCTCACAAGTACTCTGATTGGGTACTGTGGTTAGAGAACAGTTAAAAATGTGTAAAGGACTTCTTGTTACTCATTGTTGTAAGTATTTTTATTAGGAAAATGCATGGTTGGAAGAAAAAAGAAATACCAATTAATGTTGGTCATTGAGATAGGATATGAAAAGTAAACAGAATAATGATGAGCTGCCTGGTAGCCAAGATCAGCCTATTCACCGATGGACAATGTTTTGGAAATGATTGCCTTTTTGGACGGTGGCTGTGGCTGAAACTACAGGTATCAGGGGTTTTCTCCTCTTTTAGGTGTTTGCATTTAATATGAAATCCTTCTTGTCTGCCTCCCCTTCACTCATGGGGTGTAAAGGGAGAACAATATACAAGGACATCAGACTGTAGCAGGGAAAAATGTGAAGAGCACAGGTATTAGGTCAAAATTAGGCTAACTTGAATTGGGTACCTGTGGCAGCAGATCTGAAAAAGTGAAACCTGAAATGTGCAGATCCAGTTTGTGCAGTGTTTTGCACCAAATGCAAGGTTTGGCTTTTCCCCTGCTTAAGTTGGTTACTGAGATCCATTTAGTATTTGTATTCCTGAAGCACTCTCTTCACAGCACCTTTTTTTTGCTCTAATTGCATTTGGTGTGAAGCTGAGTAACTGCAGAATAAACAGTTTGGCTGGTACACTTCTGTATTGCAGCCTTTGACATACTTAAGACAGAAATACATCATTTATGATCTGTGCAAGTTCAGCTGTGATCAAACTGAAAAGTGTCAAGGGTTATGTCAGTTGGTGTAATGTTACAGTAGTTTGAAGCTAATGTGTGATCTATTTCTGGGAGCTGTTTTGTGAACCATAAAGAATTTGAGTCAAATAAATGGAAAATTATTTTAATTTTACCCCAGGTTAAATTTGCACTGAATATTAGGCATTATTAAAAAGTTGCTGTTTGCAAATACAATAACAGCAATGTCTGTTACAGGCTGAGATTTTTTTTCCTGCCATAAAATCAAGAAACCATTATTTGCTTTTCTTGCAGTTTTTATGTATATGCATGAAGTATGCCTTTTTAATATTGTGTGAAGGGGTATTTCATAGCTGAGGCTTAGTGCTAAAAGGCAGAAGCATCTTAATGTGTGATGCACTTCCCTCTGACTCTGAACTATCACAGAACTTAGAGTCACTGTTTTGTCTGCATGGAAAGCCCTTGGTGCTACATCTCTGTCCAGTATGGTTAATGATTATTGGAAAGCAAGCTTCACTGTGACATCCCTGCAGTAGTTGGTAGCCAGGAGATGGAGGTTTTCTAAAACATCTATACTAATTTGTTTTTAAAAAAATTAAATCTGGTATGCAATTTAGTCACTCAAAAGACATAAAGTTGTCTGTGGTTGAAGAAAGTCTATGACATAAATACTCTTTGGTACACAGAAGATTTTAAACTTACTCTTGAAATACGGCTAGTGGGAGCTACCTTTCTGCTGGAAACTGACTTTGTGGCAGCCTTTAGTGGGCAGTCACTTGGCAAAGGAAGGGGGGCACAAAGGTGGTAACAGTAACTAGAAATTGCAAGCAGGCTTTTGCAAACATTTCTTTTTCATTTTGAGAAATAATTGGATAACTTGTGTCCTAACTTTCAGACTTGTTTGATTTGTTGAAGTAATGACAGGCATAGCTGAGTTAGTAAAATGGTAGCAATCAAATCAGTGCTTTACTCATATGTACCTTTTTTGCAGCCTTGTGTTAATCGGTTTTCAGAAATCCAAGTAGAAGAATCAAGCAGAACTGACCCTTTGCTAAGCTTTGAAACAAGAAGTTTTATCCTGATGCACTCTGAAATTGCTGAGATTAAAAAAAATTCCCTGAAGCAAGAAATGTAGTATCTTGTATGGTTCTTAATTTGTCTGGTTTTGTATGCCAGGATACCGGAAAAAGATGTAATTAATGGAGGAGTTGGTTTTAAATTAGACTTTATTATGGTTGCATGGGGAAAAGGAAAAGCACTTGAGGGAATCTTACAGAATCACTATAGCAACAGCTCACTTCATTATTCCCTGTGTATTTTCTCAGCCTGTGATATTTTCTATACTGTATTAGTGACATTTATATTCAAAACCAATAATTTCACTTATAACTCCAGATGTATTTGTCATAGAGAGCTGTGTCCTTTGCAGTCAATAGTTTGGGGAGATGTTGGGCTTTTTATTATTGTTATTATGACACAACCTTTTTTTCTTAATTGTTGCTTCTTGAATGAATTTCATGTTTATGGTGAAAACAGTATAGATTCTTCGTGTGTGAGAAGAAAACTGGATTTTTCTTCATTTTTTTAAAATTAATGGGAGAGGTGAAAGGTGGTGGGTAACTGTTATCCTGGGAAAAGGAGAAAAATACAAGTATTTTTATATTATTTTCAAAAATCTGTTTATTTGGGTTCCTTCATTGCAGTTCACCTCATCATTTTCTTAAGTCAAAGAGGGGGGTTGCTTTATTCATAGTTTGCATTTGAAATGAAAATGAAAGTGATGAATTTACTTTCTTCATGCAACTAAAGCAAGCATCACCACCTTTTCTTGGTAGCAGTGTTCTTTCATGTACAAGTCATACTGAGGATCCCCAAATGTCCATTTCTAGTGAGATAGCTGGTGACATTCCCTTTGGCCTAGAACAAGGAATCATGTTGATACTGGATTTTTAAGGTCTTTAGCTTCTAGCTTGATGAGGCCTGTGACTGATGTCATCCTATTTCAGGTTAGGCATACAGAGCATGTTCAGCCAAACTGACACAGACTAGTTCACATTCCTTTCAGAAGTGTACTTCCATTGGAGTTCTGCCAGGAAATGCATAATTCTGAAGGACTTTGAGTCTACATGACTAGAGGAGCTTTTTAGGAAACACATTTAGCAGCCTTAATGAGTTTTCCGATGGACAAAGTGTATGTTGTTTGAGCCTTAGCTTTGCTTTTTCAGTCAGAACTAATTAGAATAAAGATTTGAGGCATTTAGGTGAGTCTGTAGGATATCAATCAGGTTGTCTGAAGGATTGCTGCTTTGTGCTTTGCAAATATTTCTGGAGTGGTTTAAGGCTGCTTGGTGTAACCTGGTGGCAGAAGGTTGGAAGAGCAGCTCCACTGCAGGTCTGTTATGTTGACTCCCGCTGGATGGAAGGATTGATAAATAATTCAGATATTTTTCAGAAATACCAGTAGTTGTTTAAAGTATTTCAATACCAGGAATACCAATAAATTGCTTCAAACTTTGCCATTGGCTCCTTATCTGTTGTATTACTATAACTTTTGTGATGGCTCTTGCATCTATTTATGTATAAGGAAAGAATTTCTTTCATGCTGTGATAAACTGTTTGTCCATTCATACATTATTTTGAAATTTATAAAATCTATCTGGGATTTTGCCACTCTTTGATCATATTGTTTATTCTTTTAATGTATTAAGGCTTGTTCCTTACGTTCTAGTCTCGAAGGTGCCTTAAATTCTTCAAAAGGAGGAAGACCATTTAGTGATAAGAGGCTGACAACAGTGGGCAGAAATGCTTGTTGTATCAGAAAATCAGTTTGTCATTTGATACTCAGCTAAAAAATGTCAAAATAGCTAGGTCGGTAAAGAACAAACTACATCCTAGCTGGTGATAGTTACTGTTAGCAAGAGACTTTCTGAAGCTGAGCTTCCTATGCATCAATGTGGTTTTGAGCAATGTAATAGCCACCCTGAAACTACTGAATAGTGAATTTTCTCACTTCAGTTGCTGGAGGGGGGAGGTTATCCAGGTGATATCCCGAATCTTCCTAAATAACTGTGTAGTAGGTACTTCTAGCCAAAATATCACCTTTTCCTAATATAGTCTTATTACTAAGCTTAAGGGTTAAGAAGAAGGTAAACTTGTAACGTTGAAGTGAACAGAAATAAAAGCTAAAAGTGGTATAACATGAAACAAGACATGATGCTAAAAATATCCTTGAAGTCTCCTGCTCAGCCTTCGTGTTTGACTGTGGTTCTGTACTGTAGTTTCTCTATGTCTGACCATAGGTCTGTTTTGGGGCCATCAGCAGACATGCATCAATGGTGTAAAAGCTTTGTGCAAATCTTGAGCAAAAAATATTGTGGATGAAATATGAATTCATGTGGAGGTGCAGAGAGCTTAATTTTGAAGAATTAATTTTAGCAATAAAGTAATCAAGTTAAATTAGTTGAAAATAAAAGATGGGGAAAGTCAATAAAAATTAAAATAGAATAGGGGCTGAATGTGGGTTTATTTTTCAGGGAGTCTGCAAACCAATTTTCTGCATGTGTAAGATTCTGCCTCAGCCTTAGACTATGCTCTGTTACAGTTGTCATGTCTAATTTTTTAACCTGTCCAATTACTGCTTTGATAATCGATTTTTTATAGTACACATACTCATTGCATTTTTTATTTCAATACAAAAGCGATGTGTTCCCTCTGTTTTTGAGTGCACACTGTTAATGTGTGAGGTATTTCCTGTAGGACTGGTAGGTTTATACATGAAATTTTTAAAGGATTTATACAAAAAAAGATGAAGGCTAAAATGGCAGGCATGGAAAAAGTGAAAAAATAAAGTTCTGTTCATGTTTAAAAGGAAATTTCTGTCAATAATGATTGCTTTTCCAGGATTGTTTTCTTTGACACTGACATATGAGCAAAGCCTCTGGGTCCATTTAAAATGTAGATGATTTTCTCCAGGGCTTGTGGCTTGAAATGACAAACAAAGGGAGAGTTTTGGGTGACAGCCTTCCAGTTTCCAAGCTAAGCCTGCCTGGAATCCATTTGATCATTATGCACTGTAGCTGAAAAAATGTGCCTGGGAAGGAAAAAACATGGCACTGCTAAGATGATTCTCAGCCCTGTATGACTCCTGTAAAATGTGGAGTTGCTTTGGATTCATTCCATTGAGATAGCTTCTTCCTGGTTTCTGGAGATACTTCCTACTATATTTATTCATTTTAAGTCTCTTTACATTTTGCTTTGGGACTTTGTAGAATTTTAAGTGGATGAGAAGAAATCTGACACTCTCCCTTTCTGTTGGAAGTATATGAACATGCAGACCCATGTTTCTCTCTAGTTCTAAAAGAAGTAAGAGAGAAAGTGTAGGATGTGTGGATCATTACAAGACGGTTTCTCTTTAGGTCAGGTAAAGGTGGGGAAAGGAGCGGTGTCTCCTTTCTGTTTCACAGATCAAGGGAGAATGGGGAAGAAGAAAAATAGTGCCTTGCACAAGGATAGCTTCTGGGATTACCAGAATTGGACTGGCCCTTAAGAAAGCCACAGAGTACAAAGTGGAATTTGTGATCAACAAAGATTGGGAACCAATATGCTGAGCTGGCTTTCCCTCTGTACTATCAGGAAGAGCAGAGCAGAGCTCTTCCTCATGGTATGTTACTTCTGCCGCACTTTCTCTTCTGTAATGCAGCAAGTTTTCCTTCACTGTCTTCCTCATTTGTGACTGTCCCCAAAGCAATAAAGTCCCCTCTATCAACCTAGGGAAAAGAATGCAGACCAGCAAGGGATGTTTCTGTTCACTTTCAGGTTTGCTGCATTACTGAGAAGACAGGGTATGTGAAAGCAGCTAGAATGCATCACCACTTGATGGCACAAACAAAATTGCAAGACTGAAATAAATGAGTAGGGCAGGAATACAGCTTTTTTGAAGTGTGTGAGGGCACCAATGTCATGCTTGCTGTAGTAGTACAGCACCCCATGAAGCACTTTCAGCATCTGTTAAACTCTTGTTGTTTAGTTTCTTTCACACAGTGTGAGTACCCCAGCACTGTTGAAAATAATGAGCAGTAGGGCTTTATGCAGTAACTTAGTAAACTGACAGTGTAGCCCGATGTGCTGGCCTGTTTGTGAGGAATAAAGTGTACTTGCTTGGCTAAAAATGTTCTGGTTGCCTTGTGCTGAGGCTGTACACTCCTTGTATCTCTTCCAAGTTATAATCATTTTTCAAGTACTAAGCAGCAGTTAGTGAAAATCAAGTTTCTAGACTGCATAATTTGAATAACTTTTAAAAACAAAGAGAGTTCTAGAGTATTACATTGTGTGCTGTTAGATTGACAATGACCTTGATATTTCAGGATATTATTACCTGTATTACAGATATTTCTGTTTTTATTCCCCGTGGAGGCAGGTGTTCTCAGTTGAATGACTGGACGGATGACCATATTGATTCTTTAGCCATTAACATTAAAGTGTACCAACAGAGAGCTTCTCTAATACTGTTACAGTTGCTTCTTGTCTTTTCTGAACACATTATAAAAATCTTAGGCTTCTAAGGTTTTTATTAGTTCTCAGCAAAATTAGTTTCAGCACTAGGCATCTGCAAGATAACCTTCTGGTCTTTCTATTAAACATGCTTCCTTTATTTAATTCCTTCTGAATCCTCTTTTTTATGTAGTTTTAACTTCCTTCTATCTTTTCATCTGTCCCTGAACATATTGCCTTGCTTAATTATATCCTGTTTGGTGGACAAAGGGAAGGAGGAGGATGTTAATGCTTGTCAAAATGATGAGCAACCTCCTCTTTTTCCTGATTCCATTTCAAATACAAGTCCCTGCCACAACATTTGGTTGATTTGTCTAGGTTAACTATAAAAACAGATATTCTGTTGGCTTCTCTTCTCAGCTAGTACAATAGAGAGACAGAGCTTATCCCAGCATTATATGGATCAGAAACAAACAAAGATTGCAGTGTAGTTGTTTCCCTTTCACTTCCAATTCTCCTACCACATCATGGATTAATAGAAGTGTCTAGTGTTGAGGGGTCTTGTACCTGCATATATATTGCACTCATGCACCAGTCCCCTCTCTTCATTTCCATGCAACTGACTTGTAATTAATTGGTAGAATTAACTAGAAAATTACTTTGTTGGGAAGCTGTTTGCTTTTCATTTGCATAGCACCTAGAGCGGGCAAGACCTGATCTGAGCATAAAGATCAGCATAAAAATCTTAATAGTAACATACTATTATCATATAGTGATAGTAATTATATCTGAAAGATCCTGTGGTTGTCATACACATACACATGCGTGTGGAAAAATCTGTCCCAGCCCTATAAAAGCTAATATACAGATTTTTCATAACATAAAGTTTTTATAACATGCCTCTGGATTTTGTGCCTACTGATTCCAGCAATGAGTGTTGATTGAGGATCAGCTTCATTCTGTTTCTAAGCCATATTGCATCCATGTTAGGCCTTTTGCTGTCCAAGCCAAATTTTACTTTGAAACTTCGAAGCTTTTATTACAGTAAGCTTTAGCAATCCCAAGGTGCAGGAGGTATTGGTGTGCTCTCTCTCACAGTGATATACTCAAGAGAATGAACAAAGCTGTGAAAAAAGTTGAATATTCAAATGCATTAAAAACAGCTGGTTGGGTTTTTTTTGTTGTTGTTGTTTTTTGAATACTTGCTTTTCATTTGCAAAGATTGTATCAATAGAAAGCAAGTGTTTGAGAGCATCAGTGTCACACTTTTTGAAAGACTTGTGAAACAGTATTAACTATTTAATGAAACTATAAAAGATGCTGGCAGCATTACTGCTGGGTGCTGGTGTTCCAGCTTGACTCTGCTTAAATGGCTGGGGAAAGAGTCTGTAGCAATTAGATAATTTTTCATCAAAATATGTTTAAATCCAAATTCCTGTAATTGATACTTCCTGAAAGCATTTGTTCATGACGCAGGGCTTTAATGAAAGTAAATACATATTCTTGCTACTCTCAGTATTTGAATTCTAGAGAGAAGAAGATGGAAAGCAATTATAGCAATAGAAAGGATGTTTGTAATTTAATATTCAAAGCATGCTTTTCTTTTTCTGTTAAATTCTAATTTAATGGGGTGATTTCATATATTTAGACTCTGTTGTTGTTTAGCTCCACTTTTGGCATTGCTGTCTTCTTCGTTCTGAAGGCTCTCTAGGCTGTAGTACTTTTCCATGCTTGGTCATCTGTGTAGCACTCAGTGATAGACAAGAGTTTTACTGAGGGGCAGAGAGGGTTGGTGGCCGCATTAATCTGATAAACGTTCTGGAAAGCATGCTCACTCAGATGGAACAGTCAGCTCTGCCTCTAAATGGTGCTGCAGCTTAGCTTGGGGCTGCAAGCATCTGCACATGAGCCCAGCTCAGTCATTGGTGTTCTTTACAGAAAGTGGCAGTCACTTTTGTGCTGGGTACTGAGATCAGTTTTCATTTGAATTGAGAAAGACTGCATGCATCTCTTCACATGGGGGTGTGAAATTCAGCTCAGGATCAAGGCAGCAGCTCCTACCGCTGAACTTTTAACTTAGGTTTTAATGTTTGTCAAAGCTAAAGTTCCGTGTGCTCTTTGTCACCATTTCTTCAAATACAGAGCGAAGTGCATGTGTCTGAATAAGGATGAAATAAAATAAAAGTATTTAATTTTACAAATTGCTTGAGCACTGGAGTGGGTTGCCTTGGAAGTCCGCTGAAGTCATGATGTGAGTAGTCTCAGAATAGATTAAGCCAGTGCAGAGAGGCAGGGAAAGGCTTTCCAGCAGTTTCCCTGTGCATAGGATATGCCTCACTGATGAAGCATTTCTAAGGCAAGTGGAGCATGCAGCAGCCCAGGGGTGACCTGTGCTAAGGCATAGTGAATTCTTAACTAGTGAAGTGAGGCATGATTTAGAGAGGGTGAGAGACACCAGATTGCATAAGCTCCAAAGTTTCAGATGCAGTTATATTTTGATGTAATTCTGGTACTTGCTGATGTCATCAGTTGTAGCTCTTTGACAAGAGCAGCAATATTATACATCAAAATGTTACACAATACAATCTTACACAATCACAAGGACAAGGTCAGAAAATACTACAGTATTTATACCAGTCTCAGTTGGCCTTCGTAAATATACCAATGTGTTATTTTTTGGTATTCTTTTTTTCAGGTAAAAAAAACCAAGCTTTCTGGAAAGGAGAGGTTTAAGTATTATGCATTTGTGAAAAGCTCAGATACCCCTTTGTACATACTATTAATGTGTCAAATGTTTCTCTTACTTGAAAGGGCTGTCTGGAGCTCTTTAGAGAGCAGTGATTGACTGCAGAGTCAAACATGGAGAGATTTGTGTCTGAGTTCATGAGGTTTTGAAACTCAATAGTTGGTTGATTACAGAATTTGTTTCTGTGATACAGAGTTGTATTGTCACCAGAACTTTTTTTTCATCTTTAGGTTTCGGCATAGCCCAAATTCCTGGTACTTGAGAGACTGGACTGTTCACAGCTGGATCAGACAGTGCTTAAAATATGGTGCTCAAGATAAAGCCTTATACACAATACAAAACAAGGTAAGTTTTACCAAGGAAGAGACACAAAAGTGTTTGATTAACTTTTTGATTTGAGTGTGACTTGACAGGAATTCCTGTTGCAGCCGGGTCCTGTAGACTGTGGTTTTAAGTTTGGATTTCTTTATCAAAATACAAATTACTGTTGCACTTGAATTTTCGCGATAGCCTTTTTACAGCTTTTAAATCCTCTCTTTTTTCAAAAAGCTTTTTCATTTTAAGTAGGTTTGGTGTCCAAAACATATTAAATGCAGGAGAGGCATAATAATGTGATAGACAGTGCCATTCCTGGTCTGAAAGGCACAGATAAAATGCTAAAACAAATCCAGTGCATGAAAAATTGGAGAGCCTACATCACAGGAGCCATGCTAATCTCATATGTTGCTTGACTGTACATTCATCAGTGTGCAGTGTCATGGTGCTGCTCTTTCTGGTATCTGCAGCACTGTAATTGGGAAGATTTGAACAACACATTTTGCATACTGAACATTTTTTCCTTCTTGTCTTCAGGTTCAGTATGGAATTTTTCCAGATAATTTTACATTCAATATTTTGTTGGATTGCTTTATAAAGCAGAAGAAATATGAAGGTAAGAAAATACATATTGATACTGCATCCTTAGTTTTGTACTCTTAGATGTATGCTCTTTCTTTGTACTAAAAACTTGTAGCCATATTTTTTCTGAATTCATCATAAAACTCAGCTTTGACTTCCCTTGAATATTTTTTTCCATTTTATGGGATTTTTTATGCGGTTTTTTTTTTGCAATTTCTTTTGATTTTATTAAATTTATAGTTTTGAAACTTGTGTGATTGACAGTTTCTACTCTTACTAGTCCTGTTGCAAGTGTAAACCATCTTCTTCAGTTACAAGTCTGATGTATGTGCTAATGATGCGATAGGACTTATTAGTGACAATTAGAGTGTTACCAGAATCAAAATCCATGTTGGTATTCATCTTCCATACATTTAGCTGTTCAAAAAGCTGTGTATCTAAACTATTTGTGTAGGCTTTCTGTCTGTTACTGGAGCGAGCCAGCTATGCTGAATTGCCATGAAAGGGGCCACCTTTCATTTTTGACCGTTTAAGTGTTTGGATAAGTAATCCTCTCATGTTTGATGACAGATACTAATTTTAATGACTGATTTTAATTTCACTTCAGGTTTTCTAGTACTGTAAACTTGCAGTAAGCTTTCCTTGCATCAAGCTCTTATAAAACAGATAACTGAAAGGAACTGAAATATTTTGCTAAACAACAAATTAATACGTGTATTTTTTTATTTTGAGACACACCCCCTCTATCTTTGAATTCCCCTCTTTTTTGTCTGTATTTTTTTTCTGTGTGAAACTGAAGGCCTTTTTACAAACTGTCCTTCCTCACAGTGGGTGTCACTGGAGCTCCGTGTAGAGGTCTTTTAGAGCATTGTGTGCTGAATAGAGACCGCTGTGGGTGATCTGTGACAGCATTTCTGCTCCTTTGTGCTCTCCTGTCACCCTAAGGTTAATGAAGTTAAGGCAGTCTTCTCCTGTTTGTAATCAAAACACAAAGACAAGGAAATAATTTTTAAATTTTTTTCTAATGACTGAAGAGCTGAGGAAAGAAGAGCCAACTGAAGTCTGTAGACCTAAGATGATTTTAAGAGCTCCTTAGCTGTAGTTCTATGCTATTCAACCCATTCTTCCTTCTTGAAGTGAGTTTGAGCAACCCAAAAGAATAAGACTACTTTTATAGGTGCATTCTAGTTGCAAGAAATGTGTAACTTTCTCTTCAGCTATTTCAAAGCATTCTACAGCAATAAAACGTCAGTGAACATGAGTGAGTGCAAAAGGAAGATATGTATTGGAAGCTGTGCTGATTAAGTATTGTTTTCCTCCATAGATGCTATGTCAGTAGTAACAGAGATCATGCTCCAAGAAAGTTTTGATGAATTATCAACACAGCTTCTTTCTCTGTATGTTTTATACCAGTACCTGGCAACCAAGTCTGAACTTATGGTAAGCTGACCACACTCAGAATGATACACAGAGCCTCTGCTTCCAAGTGTTGTGGTGCAGTCAGTTAGATATTCAGTCATGAATATATTTTATTTTCCCTAATTCAGTTT